>CAHIKZ030002811.1:2020000-2080000 GCA_903632075.3 Acanthosepion pharaonis
GCGCCAGGAAATTTTTCTCCCCGGAATCGTTCCTTCAGATCTACAAATCAACAATTCGCCCTTGCATGGAGTATTGCTGCCATATTGATAAGGTCCAGAGGCGGATATGCAATATAATTGGCCCTGCTCTGGCACAGACACGCCATGGCCTCTCTCTGTCTTTTTTTACAAATACTTTCATGGTAATTACTCCGAGGAGCTGCATTCGCTGTTTCCCAGACTTCATACGAGGCTGGCATCTCGCTCTCATCCTTTCACTGTCGAAACTCCTAAATGTAGCCGTCTCTTCTACTCCAATAGCTTCATGTCTCGCACCTCTCGCCTGTGGAACTCCCTTCCCTATTCCATTTTCCCTGAGAGCTATAATCTCCGACTATTCAAATGTAATGTCAATCGACATCTCCAGTTGCCTTGATCTATCCACTATCCTTCTCCTCATCCTTTCCTCTATCACTCCTATCTCAACTTGCTTCAAATCTTCTGTAACCCTTGCGTCCTAGTGGCTTCCCGCCTCGCTTGGGGTGAAACGCTTAAAAAAAAAATAATATATATAAAATATATATATATATATAAAATATATTATATATATATATATATATATATATATATATATATATAATATATAATATAATATATAATATATATAATATATAATATATATAATATATAATAATCATACGTATTTGTTGAAGCTTAAATAAGCATGGAATAATACAACACAAAATGTACGTTAACAAAATGTATTGAAACAAAGAATAGATACACAATATTTACAGTTAGTTTGGTATATTCTTGGGAAGACTGTTCCTGCATAATGGGTTGACTAAATCGCAGTCGGGCAGAGTCTCTGGATTCAATTTCTTAATCTCTACTATCTTCCCCGTCTTCCGGTACCAACCCATATTTATATGGTCGGTAGTCCGCTTATGTAAATTAGGTGTATCATACACAACAGTATTATAAAACCCAGGTTGCTTGTGTGTGTCTGTACGTTTATATATTGGATCGGATTTCCTACATTTTTCAACCGATTTCAACAAAACTTCACAGGACTGCATAAAATTACCTTGCGGTGGTTCTGACAGCGCCCCCAAAATTGGAAAAACACAATTGGTTTTGCCGGAAATCACTTTGAAAACACGATTAAGAGGCATCGCGAGAATGAAAGGAGACAACTCATATCGAGTTATACTTATTATAAAAACCCAGGTTGTTTGTGTATGTTTGTCTGTGTTCGTTTATATATGGGATCGGATTTCCTACATTTTTCAACCGATTTCAACAAAAACACACTTTTCTTTGGCAGGTAGTGTTTCTTATTGTCTTGCACACTTTTTTCTTTACTTTTACATTCAGAATGCTTTAAAAATTTCATTTACAAGACAATTGTTTATAATAAAATTCTATTCAATCGGTAGACTCATAACGATTGAAAACAATGTTTTTGTTTGAGTTTGGGTTTGACCAATTCGTAAAAAAAAAAAAAAAAACAAAACAAAAAAACTTATTAAGACAAGCGTGTCCGTCAACCTTAAACAATAATCTTTGTCAATTTTATTTTTCAGTCTTTATGATGGTCGATACTTGATCTATCTCTTACTGTTACATCCCAGGCAACGTGGCTGTACTACTAGTATATATATATATATATATATATATATATATATATATATATATATATATATATATATATAATATAATAAATATATATATATATATATATATATATATATATATATATATATATATGTGTATGTGTGTGTGTGCGTGTGTGTGTGTGTGTGTGTCTGTGTGGGTGCGAATGAAAAGGCATACAAGATGAAAAACTCTTTTTAACCGACGCGTTTCGTCCTCCGAGGGACTTTATGAAGGCAATGTAGTACTTATTTTGCGTCACGTATTTATATACAGTCATTGGTTTATGAAGGCTTTTAAATTTGGCAATGTTCATGAATGTTCATCAAGTGAAAGTTCAATGAAAATATTTGGAATACAGAAAGTATCATAATTCAAAGTCTGGCAAAAAGCAAAAATGATCGAGTAATATTCAAGAGATTGCTTCTGTTTTGTTTTAAAGGATATTGTGATAAGATTAGATTATGATACGATTCTTATGTTAGATGGACGTACGCAAGGTACGTCTTCCATGGCATGACGTGATGGATTTCACCGTTTTCTTTTGGTTTTTCAACTTAATTGTGTGTGTTGGTTTCAGAATGGTGAGATTGAGAAATGTCGGGTCGTAGATTTATACTTTGATATTATTTGATGGCAGCATTCTGGGGAATTTTTCTTTCGAGTAAATTACTCTCTCTTTGATGAGTGTGACATTTTTCTGATCCAAATTGTGATCGACGTTGATGTAAAAATCTCAAAGAGAAAGTAATTTACAAAACAGATTTAAAATTTCTCAGTCTGTTTGTATCTAACTTTAGATAGATAGATAGATAGATAGATAGATAGATATAAATATCTATCTATCTATCTATCTGTGTGCATGTGCGTACGAGTATAAAAATAAAAATAAATCTCAATCAAATTTTTATGCCTGAGTGAGTGTGTATGTATGTAAACGCGTGTACAAGTATATATGTTTATAAAACAGCAAACCCCGCGTTTAGAATCCAACAATACGAAGCGGAACTAATACAGGTATATATCTTTTAACTTTCAATTTGAGAATAGTATATTTTCAAACAGAATAGACATTTTCAATTTGGGAATAGTAACTTTGAAAATGGAATAGACTCTTTCAATTCGAGAATAATAACTTTCAATATAGAATGATTTATTTTGAGTAAAAAATATATAATTAACCTAACAAATATGTATTTTTATATATTTAAATTTCAAAGTTAAATTGTTTTTAAAACTAAATTTAATTTGACAAAACACTTAATTATTTACCTAAGGATCTTCAAATATAATGAAATACTTTACTCAAAATTTTATGAATTTAAATTTGTATGAACTGAAAGCAAAACTCGTATAGTTTGTAAAATATTTTTGAATAATATATAAAGTTTTAAAAGATATATTTAACTGAGTGTTACTTAAAATTCTTTAACATGGCGAGATCATACAAGAAGAATGAAAATGAAAAAATACTAAAAAATTCCGAATGTCTACGAATCAGATTGGAGGTCAAAAGCTCGATAAACCGGAGTACCTCAGGCAACTACATACAGGTGTGTATTCCAATGTGAAAAGAAAAACCCAAGAGGTGATACAAATGTTCCGAAAAGTGTCAAAAGATCACAAAGTTAAGTTTAAATAATGTAATAATTTTAGCTATTAATAGTAGCAACAAAATTATATAATTTAACGTGTACCCTCATTGTATCGTTTATCGTACCAAAAAGATGGAAGTCAGGCATGTGATGAAGAAGTGAAAACTGCTTTAAAGAATTGACTATCAGTGAGGAAGAAAGCGAACAAACACTTGCTGCCCTGTGTGAGTATAATTTCGCTCTACCGAAAACTCATTTTAATCTTTTTTGCGATTTTCTTTAATTCTTTATTTTTCTATTTTTTTAATGTTTAAATTTTATTTTATTGTATTTTTTTTCTTTTTTTTCTTTTACTTTTTTTCTCCCTCTACTCGTCAGTGTGTTTGCCCATAGTAACACATTTTGTCCTAATCATTCTAACCTATCTGATGGTCTAGTTAGAAATCCCGTTTCGAAAGAAAAATCAGAAAAAAAGGGGAAAATTGAATGTCTTTTGCTAGATGCGAAAGTGTCTCGTCAGTATTCTCATAATTCAGTAGCCGACTATTCTTGCTTGATAAATTATCTGAACTTGGAATTGTTTTCGCCACCATTCTTTCTCCTGTTGTTCTTAATTTTTATTGAAAGCATGCCTCCCAGGCCCACTATTTGGTGAGTTCGGTGGATTGGCTGTTGATCCCCCCCCACCAAGTCGATGCTTGGACTTAAGGTAAGCTGTACATTCACTTGTTATCACGAGGAAGAAAGCGGACTAACACTCGCTGCCACGTATGTTGGGGCATTTATTATGACATGGATAACCTTATTTTCTTCAATTTCTTTTTAGAATAGACAATGGGACTTATACTAAGTTAAAACTAAAAACTTAATGTTGCAAAAGGGTAAATGCAAGTGTCAGCCAGGATTCTTTTCAAATTACCTCCCCTTCTCACTGTTACCTCTGTTTTTGTTGTTGTATGTGTTATATGTAATAGGAGTAGGTAGGCTTTCCTACCGCCCGGTCAACACTCCTCCCTCTTCTCTTGGACATGAGTAGAGGCTTACACCTTGTTTCTTGTTTAGGAAGGGGTTTCCGGTACTCTCTCTCTCTCTCTCTCTCGCTCTCTCTCATTGGCCTCTGTATCTCCAGTTGCTTTGATCTATCCACTACCCTTCTCCTCATCCTTTCTTCTATCACTCTTATCTGATCTTGCTCCAAATTTTCTGTAACCCCTTGCGTCCTTGTGGCTTTCCGCTTTGCTTGGGGTGAAAGGCTTAAAAAAAAAGAAAAGAAAAAAAGTAGACTTTTACGAAGCTGGGATATATGCTGTCATTAGCTGGTGGAACACTACCATTGAAAGATGTGTTCCAATCGGAACATGTACGATATGTTTGATTTTAGTTCTTATTTCTGATATAATAATAAAACGCAGTGTACGTGTGTCCGTCCGTCCGTTTTTCGATCTCGGTGAATAGTAAACAACCTGACGTAACAAGTGTGCAGCAATCCACGGTTACCTCCCTTGTCAGGAAATGGTATCTGCCTTCACTATAAAAACGGAGCTTGAATGAAGAGATTTTAATTTGAAATTATACGCGTTAATGAACTTGGGCGTGAAGACAAACATTTAGAGATTTCATCTTGTTTTCTTCCCCCTCCTGTAATTTAATACACTTAAACTACGCCGCATAATGTCAGGAAGAACGTGCGTCACATAGTGATCGAAAGAAACAAGAAAACGTTTCCACGAAAAAATGGCATTGTAATATACAAGTGGACTAAACAAAATTTACAAGAAATTTTAAATAAAGTTGTGGTGATCATCATCATCATCATCATCATCATCATCATCATCATCACACACATACACTCTTACAAATTCAAATCTTCAATAACAATCATTCATTGGATAAACACACAAGTGGGCGTCGCAATCCACCCACGAACAATATTTTTCCATCGCGTGACTAAGTCAAGTTTCCCACCAAAAGCGCTGTGATTACGTCACATGACTACTATCTATATAAAAAAAACCAAACACGAGTTTGCTTTTCTTTCTTTTTTCTGCTCTCTTCTTTCTCAGCCAAAGTGTGATCTTCAAGAACTCTCGTCTTGACCTTGCGGTCAGACGTTAAAGAAAATTCCAACATACACGTACGTACGTACATTCACTACGAACACACATACGAACGTTCACACACACACACACACACACATACACACGCACACACACACACACACACGCACACATATATATATATATATATATATATATATTAAAATCTGTCCGTTCTAAGTAAGACCGTAAAATTCAATGACAAAATACCTTTCACCTAAGGCAAAGCACTGACGAGCCATTATCAACAAAAGTTACCAACCCACAAACTTCCAGTACACTGTAGCGTCAATCAAGACCTGTTTTGCTATAATCTCCAACTATTCAACTGTAATGTCAATCGACGTTTCCAGATGCCTTGATCTATCCCCTATTCTTCTCTTCATCCTTTCCTCTATCACTCTTATTTGTTCTCGCTCCAACTCTCTGTAACCCCTTGCGTCCTAGTGGCTTCCCGCCTTCCTTGGGGTGAAACGCTTAAAAAAAAGTAAATGAGAATACATTAGAACAGTGCTATTGAAAATGTGGTAAGCGTACCGGTGCCGGTAAGCAACTCATCGTCTCCCGGTACGGAGAGTTTCTAGGAAAACAATAAACACATTCCCCACCACCGGAGTCTGTCGGGATATCGGATTCGGTTATTTTTTTTAACATCTTCATTTTAGTTTAATATTTATTATGGTTAATTTTTTCAAATATTCATTCATGTTAAAGGTCATTGGAATATACAACTAACGAATGCGATATAATGAATAGCAAAACAGTGAAATAAAATACGTATGACAACACCATTATGATGATTTTACATGTGACTGGTTAGGAACCACATCTAGGAAAACCAAAAGGCCTTTTCCATTTTGGCCTTTAAAAAATTCGCCTTACTGTGGAAAAAAGGAATAGCTATGTGGATTTGGTCCAACATTTTAAAAATCAGTTCCTTAAATTCATAATCTATCTGGTATAAATAAAATTAGATCTTTAGATTCATAATCTCTCTCGTATAAATAAATAATACCGCGAATATTTAAATAATATTTTCTCAGATCTTTATTATATAATAATTTGGCACAAATATGGTACCCGTCACTGGTACCCTGGGAAACCAAGTCAATGAATAAAAAAAAAAATCTCATGCAGCGTCAATCAAGACCTGTTTTGAAAGTCAGTTACTCGGAGAAACCAAGTCCAGCTGAATTTTCAAGGGATCAACACGAAATCCAAATTACTGAAATTGAATAGCCGAATGCCAATGGCACCAGTCCGTCAGTTTACGCCAGATATGGTCGCAAGTTTCGACCTCCTAGTAGACTTTCATATTGAAAAGACTTTAAAGAATGGAGGATGTGGAGCAATGCACGGTTACCTCCCTTGTCAAGAATTGTTTTCTGCCTTCGCTATATACCAGAGCGTGAATGAGGAGAGGATATTGTGAATTTTACACATCCCCTCCCTCGTTAGGTGGTCAGTGATGTCAGTTCTCTGCTGGATACGGGGCGCCTTTCGTTTCGCGTGTGTGTTTTTCGTATTTGTTGTTGTATCAGAATGAGTGCGTGTCTGTGTGAGTGCTTGGGATGGATGAATGGTTTCTATATTCTTATAGCTCCGCATCGATTTCGTCCAGTTAACTGATATTTCTGCTACATTCAAGGTTTGTGGGTTTGTTTTTTTTTATTAATAACATGATTTTGTTTAGTTACATGTAAATAATTTAAAATCATATTGTATATAATCATTGGGGATTTTTAACTTTTTTTTTTTCTTGAGCTGTACTTATTGAGCTGCGTCTCTTGAGCTGTGTCTTTGGAGCTGTACATTTTGAGCTGTAGCTCTTGAACTGTGTCTCTTGAGATGTGTCTCTTGAGCTGCATCTCTTGAACTGCGTCTCTTGAGCTGTACCTCTTGAGCTATATCTCTTGAGCTGTGTCTCTTCAGATGTGTCTCTTGAGCAGTGTCTCTTGAGCTGTGTCTCTTGAGCTGTGTCTCTTCAGATGTCTCTTGAGCTGTTCCTATTGAGCTGCGTCTCTTGAGCAGTGTCTTTGCAGCTGTACCTCTTGAGCTGTGTCTCTTGAACTGCGTCTCTTGAGATGTGTCTCTTGAGCTGCGTCTCCTGAGCAGTGTTTTTTGAGCTGTAACAATTGAGCTGCGTCTCTTGAGCTGCATCTCGAACTGCGTCTCTTGAGCTGTACCCCTTGAGCTATACCTCTTGATCTGTGACTCTTCAGATGTGTCTCTTGAGCTGTACCTATTGAGCTGCGTCTCTTGAGCAGTGTCTTTGGAGCTGTACCTCTTGAGCTGTACCTCTTGAACTGTATCTTGAGCTGTGTCTCTTGAGCTGTGTCTCCTGAGATGTTTCTCTTGAGCTGTACCTATTGAGCTGCGTCTCTTGAGCTGTGTCTCTTGAGCTGTATCTCTTGAGCTATAAGTCTTGAGCTGCGTCTCTTGAGCTGTGTCTCTTCAGCTGTGCCTCTTGCTAACGACTATACATTCTGTCTTCTTACAATTAATGTTTTAATCCTTTCAGATTATTTCAATGTTCTACCTTGTTTTTCACTCTGCATCTATCATAAACATGATATCCTCTGCGTATCTGATATTTTTATGGGTGTGTCCACCAATACGATTGTGGTCGCTAATACGTTGTTTAGTTATGGAAGAAATCTTTCGTTATTTACTATTTTTTATTTGTTTTTATTTTTGTTTGTATTTTATTTTTCCCTTTAATAAGAAGAGTTTTATTCTTTGCCTTCTGTTTAAGACTGGGTGTCACGTTCCTTCGAAATGTTACAGAATGCAAAGGCCAGGGTCAGAATGGCCAACGATTAGCAGGAGTGCCTCGTGGGTAAGGTATTCTGACAGTGATGAATTGCCTTTGTCTTTAGATATAAATCTAAAACGGTGCGAATTCAACAGAGAGTCTCAAGAAGTCTGAAGTGTCGCTACGCCTCCCACACCCAGGTTTGCGACCAGCTAACACCTCTTGCTGAGTCAACGTGTGGCATGCGTTCCTGTGACGTCAGTCCTCTTACTCCCACTTAGAATTCAGGCTGTTACCCTTAATAAAACGAATACCAAAAAATAAATGACCTTTTTCGTTGATACTGTTTTATGAAAAGCGTGGGGATCCTGAGACAACACAAAACGCAACATAAAGCAATGCTATTCAAACTATCCGATGGGATGTGCGGGCAGTTTTCTTTTCCAACGTTCGAGGGACTGGCGAGCAAAGCTTTCGAATCCACCTAGGGCATAATGCGCAATTTTATTTTTATTTATTATTTTGTTTTGGTTTATTTAGATAAGTCCTATTTCAGGATCATTTGGAGTTTTAGTACTTCACAAGAGAACTGACCTCACTGACCACCTAACGAGGGAGGGGATGTGTAAAATTCACAATATCCTCTCCTCATTCACGCTCTGGTATATAGCGAAGGCAGAAAACAATTCTTGACAAGGGAGGTAACCGTGCATTGCTCCACGACCTCCATTTTTTTAAGTCTTTTCAATATGAAAGTCTACTAGGAGGTCGAAACTTGCGACCATATCTGGCGTAAACTGACGGACTGGTGCCATTGGCATTCGGCTATTCAATTTCAGTAATTTGGATTTCGTGTTGATCCCTTGAAAATTCAGCTGGACTTGGTTTCTCCGAGTAACTGACTTTCAAAACAGGTCTTGATTGACGCTGCATGAGATTTTTTTTTTTATTCATTGACTCAGTTTCCCAGGGTACCAGTGACGGGTACCATATTTGTTCCAAATTATTATATAATAAAGATCTGAGAAAATATTATTTAAATATTCGCGGTATTATTTATTTATACGAGAGTGATTATGAATCTAAAGATCTAATTTTATTTATACCAGATAGATTATGAATTTAAGGAACTGATTTTTAAAATGTTGGACCAAATCCACATAGCTATTCCTTTTTTCCACAGTAAGGCGAATTTTTTAAAGGCCAAAATGGAAAAGGCCTTTTGGTTTTCCTAGATGTGGTTCCTAACCAGTCACATGTAAAATCATCATAATGGTGTTGTCGTACGTATTTTATTTCACTGTTTTGCTATTCATTATATCGCATTCGTTAGTTGTATATTCCAATGACCTTTAACATGAATGAATATTTGAAAAAATTAACCATAATAAATATTAAACTAAAATGAAGATGTTAAAAAAAATAACCGAGTCCGATATCCCGACAGTCTCCGGTGGTGGGGAATGTGTTTATTGTTTTCCTAGAAACTCTCTCCGTACCGGGAGACGATGACTTGCTTACCGGCACTGGTACGCTTACCACATTTTCAATAGCACTGTTCTAATGTATTCTCATTTACTTTTTTTAAGCGTTTCACCCCAAGCAAGATGGGAAGCCACTAGGACGCAAGGGGTTACAGAGAGTTGGAGCGAGAGCAAATAAGAGTGATAGAGGAAAGGATGAAGAGAAGGTTAGGGGATAGATCAAGGCATCTGGAAACGTCGATTGACATTACATATGAATAGTTGGAGATTATAGCTATCAGGGAAACAGGAAAAGGGAAAGGAGTTCCACGGGCGAGAGGTGCGATACATGATGCTATTGGAGTAGAAGTGTCGGCTACATTTAACATTTTCGACAGTGAATGGGTGTGAGCTAAATGCCAGCCTAGTAGAACGCTTAAATTCATGAAGTATGCGAAGTAAGGAAAGAAGAGTAGCACTTTGCGCTTCAGTGACATTATCGCATTGCTTGAAATGAATTGATTTAAATAAAATATAAAAAGTAAATGTCTGCCTTTCTCCCATAACTTTATCTGTGCGTAAATCTTCAGCATTCACATATAGTAGGACTGGTATTTCATAGCATTCCCAGATTATTGTGGTTCTAAAGAAATTTGATTGTTTCTTAGTACAGACACACCTCAACGATCGAGTGCCGTTGCAACCACCTGGTCGGTAAACGAGTTTGGTCGGTAAACGAGTTCGGTCGCTAAACGAGTTTGGTCACTAAACGAGTTTGGTAGCTAAACGGGTTTGGTCGCTAAATGAGAGGGTAGGCATGGCAATCATGTAATGGCTTTGTGTGAAACAGCTTTGGACAGCTTTAATATCACTTTTGCACCATTTTTTTTTTTTTTTTACAGCGAGGTTCACCCTTTACAAGGATCGAAAGGCACTCGTGGTAGAGGTTTAGAGGTCATTTGTGCGTATGGGACAAGAAGATGTCGGCTTACCCAAGCTTGAACAGGTTAAGATTCTAGTCATTAGGGAAACTGTTAGAAGCTGTTCGAGTGGAACTTACTTCACACCGATGGGTTATGGACGGAATCTAGGTGATTCGCTACTATGTAAGTGGTATGGCATAATCTGGCTGTGAAGGTTTACCTCGGTTGTACTAGCGAATATATTTCGACCGAGCACTTTCCGTGGAAGTATCTGCAGAGCAGATAGGACTTAGGAACGCAATGGAAGAAGTGGGGGGGGAGGGAACAAGAAATTGCTTAATGACTTAGGAACGCAGTGGAGGAAGTGGTGGGAATAAAAAATTGCTTCAGGACTTAGGAACGCAGTGGAAGAAGTGGTGGGAATAAAAAATTGCTTCAGGACTTAGGAACGCAGTGGAAGAAGTGGTGGGAATAAAAAATTGCTTCAGGACATAAGATGGCAATGGAAGAAGTGGGGGGTGAATAAAAAATTGCTTCAGGACTTAGGAACGCAGTGGAAGAAGTGGTGGGGAATAAAAAATTGCTTCAGGACATAAGATGGCAATGGAAGAAGTGGGGGTGAATAAAAAAATGACTTAGGAACGCAGTGGGACTTGGGAATAAAAACTTCAGGACTTGGAAGAAGTGGAAGGTGGGGAATAAAAAATTGCTTCAGGACATAAGATGGCAATGGAAGAAGTGGGGTGAATAAAAAAATTGCTTAATGACTTAGGAACGCAGTGGAAGAAGTGGTGGGAATAAAAATTGCTTCAGGACATAAGATGGCAATGGAAGAAGTGGGGTGAATAAAAATTGCTTCAGGACTTAGGAACGCAGTGGAAGAAGTGGTGGGGAATAAAAAATTACTTCAGGACATAAGATGGCAATGGAAGAAGTGGGGGTGAATAAAAAATTGCTTCATGACTTAGGAACGCAGTGGAAGAAGTGGTGGTGAATAAAAAATTGCTTCAGGACTTACGATGGCAATGGAAGAAGTCGGGGGGATGAAAAATTGCTCTGGGATACATATGCATAACCTACCCCTATTTGGATTAGTATAGAATGTGGTTACAAAGACGGGGACCTTCAAAGGATAAGTTATCTATTAACTAGCTAAAAAACCACCCTATCGAGCGACATTTAAACTAGCTCCTGCGGAGGGTGCTTAATTGAGCTTTCGCCTTGTCAAGATTTCGAGAATCCTAAGTCTAAGGTAATTTATGCAAACGTTAGCATATATATATATATATATATATATATATATATATATATATATATATATATATATATATATTCCATGTTTATAATTTATTACATTGGAATCGTAATCCAATTCATCAGATTTACAAATTTGTAAGTCTGATGAATTGGATCTGATTCCAATGTAATAAATTATAAACATGGAATATTAGTGTTTGAGACTTTTTTTATTATATTCTTACTCTGTCCTGGTCATTAAGTTCTACCTGGATTCTATCCTTTTGGAAATTTATATATATATATATATATATATATATATATATATATATATATATATGCCAAATATTAACAAACTTTAAAGCAAACAATTTACTTAAATATACAAAAATAAGATGAAAGAAAAAGAGAAAAAAAGAGAAAAAGGAAATAAAATAACAAGTGAACATTAACTAAATAATGTTTACAGATTACAGCATACTTTGAAGACAGTCGGACATTTTTTCTGGTGGCTTCATTGAATATTTCTGATATATTTTTAAATGTTTCTAAATTGCAATAATATTTTACTTTCCCCCCACCACATCTTCTCCTTCTCTCCAATTCTCTGAAATTTTGCCTGAAATTTATAAAATCTTTATACAAAACTAATCTTTCAGGAAGCTAGGAATTCTGAAGTGTCGCTACGCCTCCCACACCAAGGTTTGCAATCAGCCTTACTTCTTTTGATTGCAATCTAGTCCTCTGTTGAGATTACTTTTTGTTCGAGACATACTGCTGCCGTATGCGATAGGCAACAATAAACTACAGAAGAACTCAAAATTGATCGCGACATTTAAGTATTGCAGTAACATTTAAGCTTATCTTTTAGATTTTCAACGATAATTCTGATGCCACTTAATTAAAAGATAATTTGATGTACATAAGTCTTTACTATTCAAGAAAAGAAAATTTGTTGTTACAAAAAACATTAAAAAAAAGTATAAAAGTAAAAATCGCCGAAAACAATCGCAGTAATGTAAAAATTGAGAATCCAATATTTCTGTAACATGAGCTATTGAAAGTTAGAGAGTTGCGTCCCTTGAATTGAAAAAGTGTGATACATTGACACACTGACATTGGGATTCATTATATAGAAGAGTAAACGGAGAAAAAAAAAGGGGAAAGATTCAGGGTTACAAAGGAAAAGTATTTCGGATGGAAGGGGAGGGATTATGGATACGGTTTGGGAAACATCTATAAAGATTTAAGGTTTTAAAGTTTTAAATTAATATGAGTCCCAGTATCCACTTTTTTGGAAAGTGGATAGACTCCATCATAGGGTTAAAATTAACTTGAAGGTAATTTATGCAAACTAAAAAGTGTTTACAGATTCCAGCATATTTTGAAGACAGTCGGACATTTTCTTTGGTGTTTTTATTTAACATTTGTGTTATATTTCTAAATATTTATAAATTGCAATAATATCTTACTTCCCCACCCCCCGCTTCCCCTTCTCTCCAATTCTCTGACATTTAAGCTGGAATTTATAAAAACTTTATACAAAAATAATTGTTCAGGAAGATAAGTGCACTGATATCGCTCTTGCCAGTATTGATGGGAGTTTCCGTCCTGACCTTTGGTTCAATGTCATGTGGAAAGTCGTAATATTGCTTGATAACGAGCATGCAGAGGAGCTTTTAAGAACGTCATCCCGGATGGAAGACCTGGATTTGTCACATGTGCTGGCACGAGCTTGCGCTATTTTCAAGAAGTGCACTGGTTCTACGGAGCAGGCCGCAGTGGCTGCACAGTTGAAGGAAACAGATGTGCACACAAGGTGCTATAAATGTGATAGACCCAATCATAGGGCGAGCGATTGTCTCCTGAGTCGTGAACCATCCAAAGGTGCTGGTACCAAGCACCGACGGACCATCACAAGCTATTTCGGCATTATGGCCTTCGACCCGAAGCTGATACCACTGTTACATTGCTTACTTCATTATTTACACTCCTAGTGGCATATGCTATCCATTTCAGTTGTTGCTGCTGTTGAAAGTCCAAAAGTTATGTATTTTCTGTTATTTGCTGTAGTTCTTTGTTTCGGATTCTACTGCGCCAGTCCAGGATGTTCGAACTAGGATAGACCTTTAGATACGCAATATCGCAATTATTCAATAAAATTATTTCATTTGTAGTTTTCCCAGAAATGTTATATTTGCTTAAATCATGTCGCTTTTTTTGACGTCGAACAGCGCCGAAGAGGGAAGACCTGACGATTTGCTTGTAGTCACTATGTTAGTGAAATCTAAAATCCAGTGTCGTTTAATCCGGACTGATACGTTTATCCGTCTTTCTTCTACTGCGGTCAGCGTTCGTCTTATGAAAATAATGAACACAAACGATTCTGAAGATTTCCTACCGAAGATTTGACTACCACCTGTCTTCTTGGATTTCTGTCCTAAACGAAGACTGATGAAGAAAATTTCAGAATTTTGGACCTCCTTATCCTAAATTGTGTAAGTCACGCATAGCTATTTTAAAGCATTACACCGGTCGACATTTTTTCGACCGAAATGTTGTTGTGTAATAGGCACATGATTCCGTGCTATTTTTTCAAGCTGAATCTGAAAATAAAGCCTATTTTTCTCTTCACATCACGTTTTCTAAGTACTGATAATTTCTATTTTTCTTACTATATACAAAATACCCATTTAACAGTGATGTGCAATGTCAAGTAGGGTCAGCCTTTAACGTTTTCTGTTTAGAATAATTTATAAAAGATAAAGTATCCCAAAAATATACAAAATGTTTTTTTTTTGGTTTTTTTTTGCTATCATCAGCCAGCCACAATGATGGAGAGAGCATTACTCCACACCATGGCCAGTGAGACACGCTGCAAGAGCCACTCAGTTTCACGAGGCTCGTCTCTTAATCGAGACGCCATCTCGTCAACCCTCCGAAGGAACGCCATCGAACGAGGGCCAATAACGCCAGAAGTCATATATATATATATATATATATATATATATATATATATATAAGGAAATGTTACTTATCCGTACATTGATTTGATTTTGGCCGATTTTAAAAACCACTCCGCAATTATTTTTGTTTAGTTGTTATAAACCTTCTTCTTAAGATCTAATTTAGATTTGAAGAAAGCATTACCTCGGACTATCATCGCCAGTGGGACTCACTGCAAGAGACCCTACGTTTCGCCCAGGGTCATCCCTTAATCGAGACGCAATCGCGCCAATCCTCCGAAGGAACACCATCGAACGAGGGCCAATAACCCCTGAAGTCTCCACTGCCACAGGAGTAAAAAAAATCTATCAGCAAGAGAAGAATATTTGACTTATTCGAATATTTAAAAATATTAAAAAATTTAAAAAAAAAATAAAATTTTGTTTATAGTTACTTTGTTCAAACTTTTTTCAATAAATATATTTACTGTTAAAAAAAATATATTTTATTCTATGTTAAATAATGACGTCATAATCTTTTAAGCTTATTGCGATTATATTTTCAGAAAAAAAAAGTATCCCAATAACTTAAAGAATGCATTTTCAACATTTTCCGTTCAGAAAAATCTTTCAGAAAAATCTGACACAAATTTAAATTAATGTAATATGCGTCATCAATTTTTGAATCAAAACAAAGATACAAAGAAAAAAAATGAAAAATGCCTTCATTTTTTTTTTCCATCTAAAGGTATAAATCTTCTTTTCATGGAAAATCTACGATGCTTTTGAAAAGATTGATCTCATCTGATGCTCCAACAGAAATCAGCCATCATGTTAACATCCCATCTGAAAAGCGCCGAGTTGGCCATGCCTATCTGGTGTTTGGCGGCTATTTTAAGCGCTGATAAAGACAATTCTAATCTTTCTAGTCTCAAATACACTCGCCTAACACCCTAACAATCTTCATCTATCGATGTTCCTTTACATGTTATACAGAGACTGCATGACAATTCCAGACCCCCACGTAAACTCATATGATATGTTAAAATCTTATGATAGTTTCAGGCTTAAAGTGAAAACTACTAATAAAAACTAAAATCTCTGATCTTGAATGACTTCTAAACAGCTTCTATGAAAAGTAGAGAAGAAACACAAATCACAAAGTTTAACAAGCTAAGAAAAATGAGGGTACAAAACATTTTCCAGTGAGCTCTCTATCATAAAATAATGCATTTTCTGGTCAGAATTAGATTAGAATTCATTTTGAACAGAATTAGATTAGAATTCATTTTGAATAGAATTAGATTAGAATTCATTTTGAACTGAATTAGATTAGAATTCATTTTGAATGTAATTTAGATACTTTTTCTTGAATGATAAATCATTTTAACATGAAACGAAATCTTTCAACAATGTCACTCGTATATTAAAACCGTAGCATATTCTTGTGAATTAGCTATTTTAGCTTATTTTAAGCAAAACAGAAATTATCTGTACTGAGAAAACGTGATATGACGGGGCAAAATGGATTTGATTTTCAGATTCAGCGTGAAAAAATACGCCAGAAACATGTGCTCATTGCCCGACAATATTTGGGTCGAAAACAAATGTCAATCGGTGTTATCGGGAAGAGGCAAAAAAAAATAAAGAGAGAGAGAGTAAGTTAACAAAGACTTGCTACATTTCTGTCTCTTTTGTTCCTCCTGCCCATGATGATGGTAGTTGTAGTTGTGGTGATGATGGTTTGCTAGCTTATATTTCTTAATCTCTCTCTACTTCCTTGGTCCCTCTCTCTCTCTTTTTGTTGCCTCTTTCCATTACTCAGCTATTTTCGATCTTTCCTTCAACGACGAGTATAAAAGAAAGCAAGCGAGAAATGAATGGCAGACGGAAGAAGAAAAAACAGAGGACAAGTCTCTATCAGAATTTTTATTAGAGAGAGCTAATAGTGTCGAATTCTAGTGGTTATTATACACACATGTACGATACCTAGAATATGCTGAGGGCTTTGCACATATTGTTTGTTTAATATTTAATTATGAAAGCATTGGATTGTATGAAATATGATATGATTTATAATAAGTTTATTTTAAAATATTTTGTTGCCCATTAATAGTTGGTATAAGAATGATCCTGTACAAAATTATATAACATCCTCTATCAATCTTGATAAAACCCAAAGAAGAATCTGCACTTTTATTTATCCTGACCTCGAGTCTCGCCTTCAGACACATTCCCACCACCATAATCTAGCTTCCCCTTTCTTTTCCTGTAAATATGGACATTGTTCGGTTTGAGTTTTCCTCTTTCGTACATGGATTTATCAATTTAAGTACAGTGATGGATTGACGGTAAGTTCTCATCATTTTGCATCTAAATAGCTATATGGAACTGTAACTTCGATGCTAACAGTTTCTACTCTCACTCTTCTCGTTTGTGGATATCTCTTCTAACTTCAGGCTTTCCAGTCAATTTTGACGAAAATGTCCATAATGTCCGTGTGCAATTTAAAATATTTCTAGCCTTGTAATTTAGCATAATAGAAACAATGTGTAAGATAATGAAGAAGAAATATTTAGATTTATTACTGGGATTGTTCATTTTTAAGATGTCCACCATCATGACGCTTACAAAGGGTAATGCGATTCCGTGTTCTCGGGGAACATTTTGTAGCTGATTTTCAGTAATAACTTTAATCCCTTTTCTTTATCCCAACTTGCAATTCCACTAAAGACTGACGTTTAGTTGAATAAACCTTAATTTTCAGATGTCGCCATAAAAATTCAATGGACTCAAATCTGGTGATTGTAGAGGCCAATATAATGGTCAACCTCTTTCAATCCACCTGTTAGAGAATTTTTCATTTAAGAACTTAAGAACTGCCGGAATTGTAAAGCGAAGTGACAGGTTCACTATTTTGTTGAAACACTGTATCCTCAATTAGTTTTAATTGGTCAATGTTTGAAGTAAAGTCATTTCGCAGCATTTTCAAATAGCGATTACCATTAATAACACCCACATCAATAAATGATGCTATGATTCATTTTTTTCCCAAGGCGCACCAGACTTTAACTTTAGGAGAATCTCTTTCATGTAAATATTTCAAATTAAGATAAACCAGAAAATTAAAGATTTCAGCAGATAAAAATACAGGGTGTCCATAATGTCCGTGTGCAGTTTAAAATATTTCTAGCTTTGTCATTATACATGATAGAAACAATGTGTAATAACGATAAGAAAGAATAAATGTTTAAATTTCTTACTGGGATTATTCTTTTATAAGATACCCACCATCATGACGCTTAAAAAAGGGTATTACGATTCCGTAGTTCTCCGAAAACTTTTTGCAGCTGATTTTCAGTTATACCTTCAATCACATCAATTGTCTTAGCTTGGAATCCCCCTAAAGATTACGTTTTAGCTGAATAAACATTAATTTTCACATGTTCCTATAAAAAGAAGTGAAATCTTGTAATCATGATAATGGTCCACATTTTCCAATCTAACTGTTAGGAATTTTTTAAAAATCCTTGTCAATCGTCAACTTTTCTTTAAATCATGTCCTTTCTATTGTTCTCTCTCCTTAATAATGTTTTCTTTTTCTAATATTCTCTCACAATCAGTAACCGTTTGCATCTTAGTGGCTTTATTGCCTTGCTTGGGATGAAATACAAAACAAGAGAAAAAGATATGTTTCTTCTTTTTCTTCTTTTTTACTCCTTCAACTCTTTATTCCTTTCTTTCACCTTTTTTCTCTTATTCCTTTACATTATTGTTCCTCTTTTTTTCTCCCCCACCTATTTGTCTTTCTCTCTTTTTTTCTTCAAAAACTCTACATACACTCCTTTTTCCTCTTCTTCTTTTCTTCTTTTTTTTCCTACACCCCTCCTGCTGTTATTATTTACGTCTCCACCCTCGTTTCTTTTTTTTTTGTTATATATATTAGTCATTTCTCACTTGTCCGGTCCACCACTCAAATCTGAAAACTCAATAATCCCTCTCCCATTACAACATTCATTGTTCTCAATGATTTTACTTTCAGTGAATTCAGCGACATGAAGAAATGGCCAATCGAAGAAATGGGACAAATATCAGAAAACAATCGTCAATTTCCGATGAGTGTTAACGGAAAGGAATGAATTTGAAATTACGAGGACTCCCTTACATCGAGTTTGAGGCAAATACCATTACAATAATCGAATAGTGTATACTGCTTTAACTCTGAAACAACTGAACGTTTAATATCCTTCAAAATGTCCGTAAATGTCTATAAATAGAATCAATAGCGTCCATCAATAATAGCAGAGAAACTTATTCACTAGTAACCTTAAAACATATTCTCGGGTTCAGACGAGGTTTTGAAACCGTTTTTATTTCCAACATTGTTACATAAATTTTATGATACTATCCAGTTTTAAAGTACATCGCAAAATTAAGAAGTCAAGTTCCCTACACCTGTCTTACAGAGATTAAGCAAAGGCATTTTGCAAAAAAACACCACGAAAAACATTTTTAAAAGTATAGAAAACTTGATCTACATGGAAAGAATATACGGATTTTCTGTAATCTGTATTTGAAACTATTTTTTCCATATGAATAAACAATAGAGTGAGCAGACTGAAATGAAAAAAAAACTAATCAGGTAAGTACAGGCTTATAACTGGATTTATTTATGTACAGAATATGGGCTGTTAGTGTAACGGTTATCAGCACAAAAAATGAAATCTGCGAAGCGTGTTCAAAATTCGGCATCATCTGCTGCATTCACTTTCGCACTATTAATCCGCGGAAATATATAAATCCACTGTTTCTCCCTTTGACCATTTGTTAAATAGGAGATTGTGCAGCCCCGTTTCAGAAGTGTAGACAAATGCTTATTATAGATTTAAGTAATGTCACTGAAAACTCATCACATCGAAAGTAACCAATTTTTTGTACATTGAAAGGCTCCATCGATTTGAATTTTTATATTCATATATATTAACCAACCAGCGTCGTCGAACGAGACGCGCGGTATTCTTTGAATTGGCAGACGGTAAATTTCTTAAAATGAAATTTTGGAGGCTCAACTTCAGAACATGTTCAACAATATTTTTCCTCCTTAATAGAAATGTTGAAAAATTGGGGAAAATATATTAGCCAATAAACTTGAGATTAATAAATCTAAATTTTATATTCATCCGGCGCCTAGTGTACGACATTCCGCTAACTTGTTTACATGCTGCAACAATAACAATTAACATCCCCCACTTTTTTTTTTTACCTCCGGTCAGTGACTACAATTCATACACACAATGAAAGCTATGTAATCCTGTCACATAAATTTGTATACATATAGACGCATTTTCTGTTTAATCTATAGTAACGTAATTCATTCGGTTGTACAGTAAAAAAAGAAACAATATATTTTGCGTGAAGTTGTTAGCAAAGAATCTGTGTAATTCATTTCATACTGAAATAAGAATTATAAAAATTTGTAGATCCGTGTTTGAAGATTATCTTAATTCTTTGTTTATATACACATATTCCGCTACAAAAGTATACTAATCTTATAATATATAAATGGACTTCTGTGAACGCAGAACCATAAGAAGGCAATGAAGAACAATTCCGCCAGTGTATGGCATTTCACGAATAACAAAGAAAATTGAATCCGTAGACCTGAAAGGCTGCAGCATTACAAACTATTCTAAACTACTTTTTTTTAACAGTAAGGTTCACCCTGAAAAAGGCGCGTGTGACACTTGAGGTAGAGAGTTAGGTTAAAGGGTAATGTGCATTGAAAGGAAGAGGAGATACCGGTTAACATAACGTTAAGATTGTAATCATCGGGGAAGCATTCTCTTGGGAGTCTGTTACACCTCGCACATCAATGACTAGAGCATCTGGCATCGCAAGCTTTCCCTCATTTAAGTACTGACCAGGCTTGGCGTTGCTTAACTTTAATGATTGTACGAGAACCGGTTTTTTAGTGTTATATGGCTGTAAGCCGAATAAAATGATAATAAAAAATGGGAAATACAGTAAGATAATTGTTGCTTTCTGTCAAGAAAAGGGACACAGATTTTGTGGACTTCTCTTCATAAAATATGTCAAAGTGCTGAGAATGTGAGTGATTTGATACTATTTACTGATCTTCCATTTTTTTTATTATAAAACTGTACTGGTTTTGCTTGGGAGTTCTCTACTTGCCCATAGTGGGAACCCTAACAGGTGCTACCACCACGAGTCATGGTGGACCTGGGAACAACAGCAATTAAGAGGTAGTCTCTTCAAAACCTCAAATCTCCTACTCAGAGACCTTGCTGCCGGATGTAGTTTATCGTCATACCAAGGACGATCGTTATTGATCTTCCCTATCCTCATAACTTTCATTTCACACTGGTTGAGGGTTTTGGCCCTTTACCGATTTGACCGTTCATCAATCAGTCCTGCGAGCATCAATTTTGTCGCGCCCACTTTCCTTATTATAGACCCTAGCTAATTTTCCCTTTCTGGTGTTGAGTATAATACTTCCAGGTTCCTTTTTACCTTCGCGGAAGCCGTTCATATAAACCATAAAAAGGCGGGCCTAAAGAATTGATGTCTCATTTGAGATCAGCGGATATTCTAAATTAAATTTGGTTCAACGTTATTGGCATCTTAAACGAAACACAAAATATTATTCCAGCTTTAAAAAGCGAATAACTAAAATAATCATCGAAGTAAAAAAAACAAAAACAAAAAAAAACTACGGTAGCTGATATGAAAACAGGAACTAGAAAAAACGGTGAAATAAGAAAAGACAAAATAAAAACGCTAGCTACATAACGAGAAATATTCAGCCTCTCCAAACGAGCTAGAATTTGTTGGAAGGTGACGCCTAGATGAAGTGGGTCGACACATCCGGGCTCACAATCATAGAACATGGTATAACAAAAACAAGTACATGCATTATCCTTTTGCAAGGGCATGTTCTCTCTTTTTGCAGGTCGCTTTTCAATCCCCATCTAAATCCTTGAAGCGTGAACATGAAAAAAAGAAAACAATTAGTTAACGCCGTACGTAGAATGATTTATATTCTTAAACAGTGGAAACGGTAAGAGTTTAAATGCCATCTTCCGCTTTAATTTGGACACCCCAACCCTACCTTGACTTGACCTCTTTCCGAAAGTAACTGAGATATTGATACAAATTATTAACCCTTACGTCCCTTATTAAAACAATTGCTCTAGCCGTTTACATAGTAATTTAAATTTAAATTTAATAATGAATATGCTTTTAAAGACGCGTAAATTTCAAGATTAGTTATTCTAAAAATTTCGCTTGAAGATGAAACGGAGTTTGGTATTTTATTTCAATTTAATTCTAATCATTATATTGAAATTTTCAGCTCTTGTTTTTGAATCATGAGAACTATTATGTAGCGAAGGAATCATATTATAAATAAATAATTATATCTAGTCTCTACTTTTGTATCGAGCATTTTTATTTAAAAATAAAAACAAAAATACTAAATAACTTCAGATTATTTACCTTACGAGTTCTTTCCTATTTTCTATATATTTTTACACACACACACACACACACACACACACACAAATATATATATTAAATAATAATATTAAAGTAACAACTACTGCAAAACATGCCGCATCAGCACAAGAGAATGTAAAACCTTTGCGAAACTAGAAAGCTACATCTGCTGTCGCCCATATATGAGAATGGTTTTACAGAATACGAAGCACAGGGCCAGAATGATCAGCGATGGGTCAAAGTGCCTCTTGTGGAAGTTATTCTGATAGAGATCGATTTGTCTCGGTTTTAAATATAAGTCCAAAAGAGTGCGTATTCAACAGAGGGTCTTAAGAATTCTGAAGTGTCGATATACCTCCCACACCCAGGTTTGTGACTGCCTAGAAATGGAAAAACGAAATCAAAAAATCTGTATGCCTCTTATCTCACAAACTGAATGATACGCTGAAGAGGTGTTCAGTTATTGAAAAAGAAGTGTAAGCCGTCCACTACGCATTGCAAAATGTTTAATACTGGCTACATAGTGCGAAATTCATTATCTACATAGACCCTAAACCACCACAGTATATTTTCAAATCTTCCATTCAGAACAAGAAAATGCAGCTGCGAGCTTTCAGAATTGCGGACTACAAATGTAAAATAGAGTACTTACAAGGTCGGGATGTCTTCTGCACAGATATATTGTCATGCTCGATGGATGCGCTTAGTGATCATTTAATAAAGCAAGGCGGCGTAGGTAATAAAATATATAAGGTTAGCGCTATTAATTCGAATAACTTCGATCCCCGACACTTGCTACTTACAGAAAAGGTTTACGCAATTCCCCAAGAGAAAGACACACATTACGTGACTGATAATACGTTTTTGAAAAAAATAATATTTCCAGCTATACGTTTTTGAAAAAAAAAAAATATTACCAGTTGTACGTTTTTGAAAAAAATAATATTACCAGCTATACATTTTTGAGAAAAAAAATAATATTACCAGCTGTACGTTTTTGAAAAAAATAATATTACCAGCTATACGTTTTTGAGAAAAAAAAAAAAATATTACCAGCTGTACGTTTTTGAAAAAAAATATTACCAGCTACACATTTTTGAGAAAAAAAAAATATTACCAGCTGTACGTTTTTGAAAAAAATAATATTACCAGCTACACATTTTTGAGAAAAAAAAAATATTACCAGCTGTACGTTTTTGAAAAAAATAATATTACCAGCTGTACGTTTTTGAGAAAAAATATAATATTACCAGCTGTACGTTTTTGAAAAAAAAAATATTACCAGCTGTACGTTTTTGAAAAAAATAATATTACCAGCTATACGTTTTTGAGAAAATAATATTAACAGAAATAGATTTTTGACAAAACAAAAATATTACAAAAAAAAATAAATAAATAAATAAATGACCCATTGAGGTTGATATGCCGTAAAACAAAACAAACCAAACCAAACCACATTATCTGACAGACATAATTATGAAGCAGGAGGCAGATAGAGATATTTTAGAACACAAACGTAGAATTCAAAAGAGTAAGGCTAGTAAGTCAGAGGACCAAAAATACATTCTGACGAAATTGTGTATTATTTATTTCAACCAGACTACAACCCGATATTCAGGCTTTGCATTCCATCACATTTCCATAAGCGCGTTTTCGTGCAGTACCACGATGATAATGGTCACATGGGAACGGAGATGTCCCAAGCGATGAAACTGAAATATTTCTGGTCATGTCTGTTTAAAGATGTTGAGGAGTTTGTAGGGAAGTGTATACCCTGCCAAACGAGAAATTTTCGAAAGTTCCAACTTCCATATGCAGGAGTACGATATGCCGCCTTTTTCTTTCGCTAAGATAGCCTTAGATATTTCCGGACCTTACCCATAGACCCTATCAGGAAAACAGTACATAGTAATCTTTACTGATATGTACTCAGGCTGGTCTAAAGCATTTGTTGTACAAAATAAAAAGGCTTAGACGATCGTCTACTTATTAGTAGGTGAAATATTCCCTAGATTATGCGCCCCTCTTCAACTAGTAACAGATAAAGGTACGCATTTTCAGGAATGAATAACACTGATAACAGGCCACTACAAGGGGTAACCCGAGAAGCTCCGGTATTCTCCAGGGAATCTAAGAACGACTCAGATAACGAAGGACACAAGTACCTAGAAAATAAAAGACAGCAAAGAGACGATTTGGAAGCTGAGTCAGATATTCCGATGATGGAACGTCATATTGTGGTACGTCAAAGGAGAGCAGAAGAAAATGATACGGCCATAAGTAATACGAGGAATAGAAATAGCTTCTCCGGTTCAAATAGTAATGAAGATATGGAGGTATGTGCGACTAAAATGGAATTTTGATAGGTTTCTCACGACGAATGAGAGTTCTGAGTGGGGCCATAGTATTAGTAATTGTGATAGGGCGAATAAGTGTAGACGACCCCCACAGATACGTATCATAACCACAGTTATTCCGATTCAGCCGACTTTTCACCCCGCGGCCTGAAGCTTTTGCTGTACCAAATAAAAAGGCTCAGACGATCGTCTACTCATTAGTAGGTGAAATATTCCCTAGATTGTGCGCCCCTTTTCAACTAGTAACCGATAAGTGTACATAGAATGGTAATAAATTTATGAAAGAGACGCTAGAAAGTTTAAATGTACACCACGTGACGACACCGTTCTACCAGCCACACAGCAACGGTAAATTAGAACGGCTGCACTATATTTTATCAAAAAAATTAGAAACAATGATAGATCATGGCATTTGTATATTAATCAGATGCTCACAACAGTTAGGTTTAACGTTAGCGAGTCGACAAAATTCGCACCGCACTACTTATTTTACAATAGGAACATCGTCCTGCCGCTGGATAATATCTTAAAACTATGTCGTCTTTATTATCAATATGAACGCTACAAGATCGCGCTACAGGAACAACACCAGACATTTAAACCAGTTAAGAGTAATTTATAGAAAACGAAGAAACGACATATAGAAAAGGTCTAATATTTGAACTAATAACGTAGGTTTTAAAGTAAGAGACTTAGTCGATTAGAGAAAGCATCATAAGCAGGACAAATTAGACATGATGTGGCAGCCATATTGCGTAGTAGTCGAGAAGGCCAGTCCAGTAACTTGTAAGATAAAAGGATTAGTTAACTAGCTTGGTAGTTAAGTCCCATAATAAACACCTTAGGGCAACGCATATTCAGGAATGAATAATTCCCGCTGATAACAGGCCACTAAAAATGGTAACCCTAGAAGCCCCTGTACTCTCCAAGGAATCTATGAACGACTCAGATAACAAAGGAAACAAGGACCTATAAAATAAATGAAGACGCCAACGAGACGATTTGGAAGCTGAGTCAGATATTCCGATGATGGAACGTCATATTGTGGTACGTCAAAGGAGAGCAGAAGAAAATGATGCTGTCATAAGTAATACAAGGAATAGAAATAGCTTCTCAGGTTCAAATAGTAATGATGATATGGAGGTATGTGCGACTAAAATGGAATTTTGATAGGTTTCTCACGACGAATGAGAGTTCTGATTGGGGCCATAGTATTAGTAATTGTGAATAAGTATAGACAATCCCCACAGATACGTATGATATTCACAGTGATTCCGATTCAGCCGACTTTTCACCCCGCGGCCTGAAGCATTTGCTGTACCAAATAAAAACGCTCTAATAACGAAGGCTTTAAAGTAAGAGACTTAGTCTTTTAGAGAAACCATCATAAGCGGGATAAATTAGCGGAAGCTGACTCAGATATTCCGATGATGGAACGTCATATTGAGGTGCGTCAAAGGAGATCAGAAGAAAATGATACGGCCATAAGTAATACCAGGAATATAAATAGCTTCTCTGGTGCAAATAGTAATGACGATATGGAGGTATGTGCGACTAAAATGGTGCATACTTTGATAGCTATCTCGCGATGAATGAGGGTTCTGATGAGTAAAATAATGGTTGAAATTGTGATAAGGAGAATAAGTGTACACGATCCCCACAGATACGGCTGTATGATAATTACAGTGATTCCGATTCGACCCAACTTTTAACCCCGCGATATTTATGGAAATAAAATGAGAAAGAAAACAATGAACATAATACAAACATCTAATAGGGAGGGTGAAAACTGAGAAACTAGTTTAGAAAGGAAGTTCACGTGTAATATAGACGAAAAGAGTAGGAAAAAGGAAAATTAATAAAAGGCTTAACGCGTTCACAGAAATATTTTAAAACGAAACTAGATTCTGCCATTTAAGCAGTATTGAGCTAATGAGTTTCAAGAGATAAATGCAGTAGACTTTACAAAATGATTGGCGTATACACTGCGGAAAGAAGAAACACTAAAACAGATCGCGCGCATACACACAGACGCACACATGCGCATGCGTACGCATGAACTGTGAACTAAAGACATATACAAAGCAATTCTTGTTAAAAATAAAGGTGAATGAACAGTTCTTTGGGTTTTGCCAAAGAGCAAACGGAAAGACATTTCCATGCACCTTTGTGCAGACGGACTAAACAAAAATAAAGAAAAGAAAAATGTAAAAACCACATGTGCGGCTTTGAAAAATTGCTTTTTGTGTTCCTGCAACAGATGCCATAAATAATAACATCACTAGAATAAGTTGCATGAAGTGACCTAACTGGAGAAATCGAATTGGCGTGGTACTGAGTAAACCAACACCCGATCAAATACGGAGCACGTGTCTATATCTTATTCATTTATGCCAGTGTTGATGTAAGGAAAATTATCATGTTTTATATTGTTGAAAATTTCTGTAATGCTTTATTTGCTGTTATAACATATGTCTGAATGTATGTTTTTGTTATGTTGTATAATATTTCTTTTGACTCGTGGATATGGCGCTGGTTCTGGAATCATAGCGAGAGATGGATGAATAAGGTACCAATCACACTCGGCAATCATTTAAAATACACATTACTATGCATACTGAAAAAGAAAAAATGGATGTAATGTTACAGAATGCGAAAGTAAGGATTTGCCGGAGTGCCTCGTGGGAGAGGCATTTCGAAAGTGATGGATTACCTTTTTCTGGGTTTTAAATATAATTCCAAAACGATGTATTCAGTGGAGGGTCTCAATAATTCTGGAGTGTCGATATGCTTCCCCCATCCACGTTTGCGACCGGCTGATACCACACACTGAGGGACGCTGAAACAACGTGCTTCAAGCTTTCCTGTGCCGTCGTTTCTCCTTTCTTCTTAGAATCCAAACTGCTGCTCTTAATAAAACGAATACCAGATTAAATGGCCTTTTTCGATGATACCATTTTATTTAGTAACGTGTGGATATAGAGACGACACAGAACGCAACAATGGATCAAGCGTAAAATTAATTTTTTTACTTAACTTGTACCTACCCTCAGTTTTGCAGAAATTACATCCATTCCCCCAAGAGTCTTGACAGATAAATTGAATTCATTTTTCAGAAATGTATTTTCACTGTTTCCGAAAATAAATTCAAATTCCTAATAAAGGCTTTTAGATGAGTGGATGCAAACTATGCAAAACACTAAAAGGCGAAAACGGAAATGTATTTTTAATTTTACTTATTATTATTAATTCTGTATCACTTAAAATCATGAAATATATTTACAAGAATTGCCTTCTATAAAAAAAAAAAGTTATCTATTTTTTTAATCCGTTTGGTTTGGTTTGGTTTATTTTGTTTTACGGCATATCAACCTCAATGTGTTATTTAATGCCGACAACATTTTTTAGGATAGGTTCGTATGAAGAGAATATGTATTCTTTGGTTTAGATTGGTTTGGTCTATTTTGTTTTACGGCATATCAACCTCAATGGGTTATATAACGCCAACAATATTTTTAGGATAGAGTCGTATGAATAGAATATGTATTCTTTGGTTTAGATTAGTTTGGTTTATTTTGTTTTACGGCATATTAACCTTAATGGGTTATTTAATGCCGACAACATTTTCGGGATAGATTCGTATGATTTGAATATGTATTGTTTATTCTAGATTAGTTTGGTTTATTTTGTTTTACGGCATCTCAACTTCAATGGGTTATTTAATGTCGACAATTTTTTTTATTGCTGGTAATATTTTGTTTTGTCAAATTCTGTTTCTGGTAATATTTTCCTTCAAAATTGTATTACTGGAAATAGTTTTTTCAAAAAAGTATTGCTGGTAATAGTTAACTATTTGCCCATAGCTGGGACCCTAACAGGTGCTATCACCCTGAGTCAGGGTGGGCCTGGGAACACCAGCAATTAAAAAGTGTTTCCACGCTCCACAAAACAACCTAACCAGAGGCCTTGCTGCTGGACGTAGCTTGTCATCTTAACCAGGACGTGTATGTAGTTTAACACCTTACCCAGGATGATTTTAATCAGTATCATCCCATTCAAGAGAATAAAGCCACTAAGAATCAAGGGGTTACAAGGCGTGTAAGAATTAGGATGAGAGTCATTAATAATGAGCAAAAAGAATAAGAGAATAATTTGGGGTACAGTAGATAGCGATTGACATTGCGTTTAAAGTTTTGTAGATTAAAGCTAGCTGGAAAAAAATGAAACTGGAAGGGAGATCCATAAACTAGAAGTGTGAGGAAAGAAA
This sequence comes from Acanthosepion pharaonis, assembly GCA_903632075.3. Lineage (NCBI taxonomy): Eukaryota > Metazoa > Mollusca > Cephalopoda > Sepiida > Sepiidae > Acanthosepion > Acanthosepion pharaonis. The sequence goes on from CAHIKZ030002811.1 coordinate 2,048,788, forward strand.
CTGTTAGCATAGGATTTACGGTTACATGCCAGCTCATTACTGAGATCTCGACGCCATTCTTGTACTGCACTTAAATTCAAAATGTGTTGGTAACATAGCGAAGAGCTTATTCGAACAATTACCATGAAATTATTTATAGAAAAGACAACCTTACGGCAATGGGAATGTGAGTGATGCCGATTAACCATACCAGGACCAATAATATTGCTGATTCTTCTTTGGATTTTATCAAGGAGAAGCAGGGACACCGGACCATATGTTGCAACAATATTCTAAGCTTGGTCTTATTGATACGTAAAATTATCTTCTAGAAATATCCTGGCCAACCATCTTTACTTTTCTGCGAAATACGCTCATTGCTGCTCATACACATACATACACACACACACACACACATATATATACATACATTCATATATATATATATATATATATATATATATATATATATATATATATATATATGTTTCAGTTAACCTGCTGTATATTTAGGAGTGTCTATTAAATTTATACATTCTGAAAAGAGCTAACAACATCTTTTTTTACTTTTGTTTATAAATACTTGTTGCAAAATAAAATCCTCACATAAACCTTGATAAATATATATATATATATATATATATATATATATATATATATATATATATATATATGATAAAAAGGCTTAAACACTAATATTCCATAGTCATAATTTATTCCATTGGAATCGTAAATACTTACCACTGATATTGCTATATATATATATATACATATATATATATATATATATAGTCATCCGCAGACAGATTGTTTCGCTGTATTCCAGCATATCAGTGTGACTAGACATCCGATTGCCTCGAAACCCGGCTGATTTGGCATCACTCGAAGATTGTTACCGAAGCTATCAGCTCTCGGTTATTTTTGAATGAACACGCTTGTGATTCAGAAATCTCGATTCATATAAGAGCTTTGCATTATCAGCAGTAGCAGTCACTGTTTACAAATTCGCGATTTCCCTCTAAAGTACTCGACATATATATATATATATATATATATATATATATATATATATATATATATATATATAAGTATGTATGTCTGTGTATATATATATATATACATATATATATATATAAGTTTGGTCTTGACACAAGGTCGCAATTGTAGGGATATTAGACTTCCTTAAGCTCTATGACAATTGCTGTAAATAATATATGGATAATCGCTTCCCGTGGAATTATCCATAATTTCGGTAATATGTGGTGTTCTTGTTTTACAGACGCAGTATATGCACCCCCCATGTGTATACATTTTTTTTTCTATACATGGATTCGAGTGATACGGTTTTGGATTCAGTAGTATCGTTCTTATACATTAGTTGCTTGGCTAGAGAGCTCAGTCTGTCCAACTATTTAACTCGTGGCTGTTTGGGGAAAGCGAGGAGGATGAAATCATACCTTGTGTACTTGGAAGAAAAAATGACGTAACAAACTGGATTCGAACATAGCTCGTCACTTTCGCCTTCCGAGCCGCTAAACTTTGCACTATCTGCACATCTAAGTGTTGGCAAAATATTGTCTAGTAATGGCCTGCTAGTTAACCATGTCCCCACAGTGATGGCTTGCTTCGAGATAATTTACTGGAATCAATTCCATCCGCTAATAGACTGAGGGGAATTAAAATTTCACCACTCCGAATGACATTGCTTCGCTTGACCCGGACAGAGTATGTACATTGTTAGGATCAATAGATATTCTGATAAAATGTCTACATTGTTCGTCTGGCTGTGACAATCATCCGAATTCACCGCCTGTATCTTAGTTTCTGACAAATGCTGCAATATGGTGGAGTTTACTTAAAAAGTCCAGTGTCACGCAGATACACACACGTAAAGGTATCATTCAATTAACTCTAGGTTGGTAACGCGGCGTCTTAGAACACCCCACGGAATGCTTTTCCAGAATATGGCTTTCTGAATGTCAAGTAAAAGCAAGAAGTCAGTGGTTTTAGTCATAATAATAGTGTGAATTGTGAACAGTTTGATCTGTTTACTACAAAACTAATATGTCCCGGAAAGGGATATATTTGTTCGAAGTAGAAAAGTGGTTGCTGACTACTGTAACCGGGTAGGACAATCTAGCAGGCAGCCGTAATGGACTGGTCCTCGTCGTAGTGGTAGGCAATAGGCAATAGGCGTAGGCAATAGGTGTAGGCAATGTACCTCCACATTAGTCTGTATTTATGGCTGACACCAGCAAATCATATTATTGCGAGGAGGAACCTAGGTGTATGCATATTCAGTACGTCAAAAACAACATGAAAATCTGTCTTGTAGCGTACAACTTGGAATGTTTATAGCGTTTTTATGATCTACAGTTTTTAATTAGTTGAAAATAAAGTAGTTCAATTTTAATTTAGTTTTCACTTTCCAATTTTGTTAACGCTTAAGTTTGGCACTATTTACACCGTTCGACTATTGTTCTCATCTTTATTGTCATACTAGCAGTAGAACCCGGCGTTGCCCGGGGATGTAACAGTAAGAGATAGATCAACTATCGACCATCATAAAGACTGAAAAATAAAATTGACAAAGATTATTGTTTAAGGTTGACGGACACGCATATCTTAATTAGTTTTTTTTGTATTTTTTTCTTTTTTTTACGAATTGGTCACACTCAAACAAAAACATTGTTTTCAATCGTTATGAGTCTACCGATTGAATTGAATTTTATTATAAACAATTGTCTTGTAAATGGAATTTTAAAAGCATTCTGTAAAAATAAAGAAAAAAGTGTGCAAGACAATAAGAAACACTACCTGCCAAAAAAAAGTGAAGTTTTGTTGAAATCGGTAGAAAAAATGAAATCCGATCCTATAAATAAACGATCCTATATATAAACACAATACACACACACACACACACACACACACACACACACACAACCTGGCTTTTATAAGTATAACTCGATATTAGTTGTCCCCCTTTCATTCTGGCGACAGAATCGTGTTTTATCGTGTTTTCAAATTGATTTCGTGCAAAAACAATTGTGTATTTCAATTTTTGGCGCTGTCAGAACCACCACAAGGTAATTTTACGTAGTCCTGTGAAGTTTTGTTGAAATCGGTTGAAAAATGTAGGAAATCCGATCCAATATATAAACACACACACACACACACACACACACACACACACACACACACACACACACATACACACAAACACAAACAAACACAATCTGCATTTTATTATAAGTAAGATTTACGTTGGTTACACGTTCCGACCGTCTTTAGGTGATACACGTTGGTATTTCGACCCAAACCCTTTACTGAGTCCCCCGGGGTAGATGGTTCTAGTTCCACGTGCCATGCCTTTTCGGGATATCTCAGTGTTAGCCATATCCCTTTAGTAACTCAACTCTCCAAATTTTTGTTCCCTCTGTAGTGACTCACAACTTTATGGGTCAAGTCACTTTTTGAATTTATCTTTTTTGGTTGTTTTGGATTTTATCCGCTGGACCATGTGACCTTGGGGACACCAGTGAATTAAATTCGGGGACTTAAATGCCTAATATCTCTAACATTTTTTACCAGACGTCATATTATAATTTTTTATTACTGATGTTTTTCTCTATCATTCTGTATTACTTGTTCCCATATTTACCAATTCCTGTCTATGGTTGACCGGCTTAAGAGGTGTTTGTCACCTAGCATATGAATATGACAATAAAGATGAGGACAACACTTCGAACAGTGACAATAGTGTAAATAGTTACAATACCTCATCTCAGAAATATAGACAGACCTGAAGAAAGACAAAGCGTACACCGACCGAAACATCGTGAATATGACAACAAAGATGAGGACAAGATTTCGAACAATAAAAATAGTGTAAATAGTTACAATGCCTCATCTCAGAAATATAGACAGATCCCGAAGAAGGATAAAGCGTAGAGCGGCCGAAACGTCGTGAATATGACAACAAAGATGAGGACAACTGTTCGAACAATGAAAATAGTGTAAATAGTTGCAATGCCTCATCTCAGAAATATAGACAGGTCCTGAAGAAGGTCTTTAGGAATACGTCAGTCAAGTAGCCACAAGGAGTTTCTAGTTTTAGTCATAATATTACAAGCAATGTTATTTGTACATGACAGGATATTTTGAAAAGATGAACTCAGAAGATACGACTGAGGAAAGATCTAAATATGTAGCAAGTGGCAGTTAAATATTAATATAACCCCAGTCAATTAATTACAAAGTGTTTCTGTTTTAGTCATAAGCAGCGTTAGTTGTACATGAGAGAGAATCTTTTGAAAAGACTTCAGAATATACGCGCGAGGAAAAATCTAAATATTTAGCAAGGGGTAAGCTAAATTTTCATGATGAGTTGAATGGCTTTCTGAATACGCCAATTAAGTAACTACAAGGAGATTCTGGTTTTAGTAATAATATTTGTAGAAATTAAAAGTAGCTTTATTTGTGCAGATGCATGAATGGGATGCACGGTGGAGTAATAGATAGCGGCCGAGTTCGAATTCAAGTCGAATCCATTATATTCACTTACGTGCTAACACCCTTGGGAAATGTATACATCCTCTTCTTCTCCACCCACCTATGGGTAAATAGCAGGACAGATCGTGTTCTATAGCCTTGGATGGCAACTGGTGTACGGCAGAAAGAAATGGCAACCTGCCTCGTCAGTCATATATCGAAAGATACATGATCGTCTAAGCGTGTATCATGGCACATAACTGACTAACTGATATTCGTACTACTTTCCTCGTCTTTGTTTTTATTATCACAACGTTTCAACCAATGTTGCTTCCAGTCTTCCTCAGGTTTATATCGGTCTGGGTAACCTACAGGGAATTCTGAAACAAACACTTTTATTTATTCTACAGGAGTAGATTGTTCTCGTTCCACTACCCATGCCTCGTGATATCGTCTAATTCTTATTTTTATTTAGTACAGTTCGAAATCCAGTCGAATCGATTACATTCACTTACGTGCTAATACCGTTGGGAAAAGTATGAATCCTCTTTTTCTCCACCCAGCTATGGGTAAATAGCAGGACAGATCGGGTTCTGTAGCCTTGGATGACAACTGGTCTAGAAAGAAATGGCAACCTACTGCGGGAAAGAAATCTGCCTCGTCAGTCATGTATCTTTCGATACATGATCGCCTAAGCGTGTATCCTGTTTGGCACATAACTGACTGATTGTGCGAATGTGTCCCGAATTTCAGATACATCCTTTAAAATGATTTGTTTTTTTTTAATCCGATATTACTTCCTATTTGTATAAATGTTATTTTTACTCGGTAACCGTGTGTAGTACTAAAATAAGCACATCTATCTCCCCTCTCGCTTGTAACCATCCATCACAATAAAATAAACGTTTTTCAGAGGTAAAGCTGAATTGGGCAAATAAAGCTTCGTAAACTTCTACTTAGAATTGTTAGTATATTACATCGTATTTGAGTTACTATCTCCATTTTCTATTTTTCCCTAAACAGAAAACCTAATAGCAAGAGGTCTATATCAAGATGCCCTGCTAAATTGAAACTGTACCCCCGCCAGGAATCGAATCACTTTTCCATCAAGAATAGCATCCCCTAGCCGAAATATGACGTTACTAATTTAGATGCTGGAGACCATCTTGATGAAATAAGTTTTGGATTATCTATATTAGAAAAACGCATCTTGTTGGGATTTATAAAGCGTGTTCCAATAACTTGGACCGATTTTAAATGTGAATTAATTTTAAGCGTTTAATTGATTTTTCTTAATCTTTCAGATTTGGCGGATATTTCGACAATATAATATTTCACACATAATCGCCATGGCTTAACATTATCCAATATAGAAATAAATTTTCACAAATAACACTGATTTATTTACTGGCCAATACAAGTCTACAACAATATGATTCTTTTTACGTGCATTTTTTTTCAAGACTTCTATCACTTGTAGTGTTAGTAAAGTTTGTCTTTTCATCGTTCCTTCAAATCTCTACACTACCATCAATTTACGAGAGATTTTTAGGTAGGTTATTTGCGGATTCATGACACACTTCCCCTCAATATGTCTTTTAGCGACAAATTATCTAAGCAACTTTTCCTCATTATATGTATTAAAAATATCGATCATCATTTTCGGATTTTATGTAATAGCCTACATCTTTTTCCATTTTCCATGTTTCTCACGGGTTCAGACTATCACTTTCGGATTTTATATAAAAGCTTACATCTTTTTCCATTTTGCTTAGAACTTCCATATTTCTCACGGGTTCAGACTAGCAATTTCTGATGATATGTAAAAGCCTACATCGTTTTCCATTTTGCTCATAATTTCCATGTTTTTACGGGTTCAGACTGTCACTTTCTGATGATATCTAAAAGCCTTCATCTTTTCCATTTTGATGATAACTTCCATGTTTCTCACGGGTTCAGACTATCACTTTTTTCACGTTATATAAAAGCCTACATCTTTTTCCATTCTGCCTATAACTTCCATATTTCTCACCGTTTCAGACTATTACTTTCTTATGTTCTATAAAAGTCTACATCGTTTTCGATTTTTTCTCATAACCTCCATGTTTCTCACGTTTTCAGACTATCAATTTCTAATGTTATGTAAAAGCCTACATCTTTTTCCACCGCCCTCTGTATGATGATAAACTACGCCCAAAGGAAAGGCCGTTTTTGAAAAAATAATGTGGCCAGCTGTGCTGTGTTGATAAAGTGATATTACCAGCTATACTTTTTTGAAAAATAATACGAGCTATACGTTTATGAAAAAAATAACGTTACCAACTATACTTTTTTGAAAAAGAAAATTACCATCTATACGTTTTTGAAACAAAAATTTCCAGCTATACATTTTTGGAAAAAACAATATTACCAGCTATATACTTTTAAAAAAATTACCAGTTATACGTTCTTTTAAAAAAAAAAAAAAATTAATAATAATACCAGCTATTGGTTTTTGGGAAAATAATATTACCAGCTATACGTTTTTGAAGTAACATCATAAATTTCACTAAAGAAATTGTGATCTACAGAAAAATTTGAAAAAAAAAAAATGAAAAATAAAAATACTTTGTTGAAAAACAAATATTACCAGCTATACATTTTTTAAAAAAAAGAAAAATATTACCACTGATACAGAATTGAAAAAATTATTACCAGAAATAGAATTTTTGAATGAAAAATATTACCAGAAATAGATTTTTAAAAAAATATTACAACAATAAAATTATGTCAACATTAAATGACCCATTGAGGTTGATAAGCCGTAAAATCAAAACAAACAATCAGATTGTATCAATCCATATGTCGGTTCACTTGTGAAACTCAGAATTCATTCTATTAGCGACAGGCCTTGATCAGTTTTAACACAAACGATATCAATACACACAAACTGTATCAATCAATAATGTTTTATCTAATTCAATAGTTGACTGATTTGTGAATTTATAAGAGTAAGCGGACTGTTTTCAAATATTCTTCCTTTGTTTCTGAAAAGATTTAATTTTGCCTGGAGGACAAGAAATCTACTTAACATTAGTGAATATCACAATAAGTGTGAATAGGTTTGCTCTGTTCACGCAACTTTCCCGTCTATTGAACAGAGGTAAAGTTTTCTTTTGTTTCATGTTTAGGATTAGATGTACGGTTTCTTCTAAAAATCTTCTCAGTTTCTTTCACTGCCAGTAACCCCTTGCTTGCGAAAATGTTCATGAGACCGGCTTTAGTCGGGATTTCTTGAAAGCTTTTCGTCATAAATCAATTGATTTGGTTATGATTTCAAAACGTATTATTTGTATTAGGCGACAGTTAATAGGATTTCTATCAACACGCTGTGAAGATTGGAATTTAATGGCCTCTCCGTCATAAAAATGATATCAATATCCTAAAATGGAAAGTAAAAGTGAAAGTAAACATACTGATATTTGTAACAGACTAAAATGGCGTTAACCAATGAAAACAATTGTTTGCATTTTCTTATTGTCTGTATGCATAAGTTCCATCGAGCTCTTTTTTGAAAACGAGGGAATTAATAATGACAGCAATTTTATTTTATTTTGCGAAAGGGAGATAATTCACGATAACGCAGAGTTATAGTTCCTAAATCCATTGTCAGAAAAGAAGTCCAATGACCTAATGAAAAAGTTCTTTGATGGCTGAGACGCTGATTCATGTAATTCTCTTGTTATTGAATGATATTTATGTGATATATATATATATATATATATATATATATATATATAATAATTTATTTTAACAAAAATACTAAAGAACTTTTGGATTATTTAACTAACGAGTTCTTTCCTATTTTGTATATATTTTCACACACACACACACACACACACATATATATATATATATATATATATATATATATATATATATATATATATGTATATGATAAAAAGTTTGGAAAATGTAATATTGTTAAAATTGGTCAGTATCACGGATAGAACGTCTGTGAAGATAAAATTGGCAATCGAAATCTTCTGGTCATCTTCCCGTCATGTCTGTTTAAGCTTGAAAAAGCGTGTCACCAATCGGTTTTGACGCCTGTGTCTACAGTTATATATATATATATATATATATAATAGACTAATCTCTCTCTCTCTCTCTCTCTCTATATATATATATATATATATATATATATATATATATAATAGACTAATCTAATTAGTTTATTCAATCAGACATTTCTAAAAGAGAATTTGCTGCCTAAATACACATACACACAAACACACAGACACACACACACACACACACACACACACATATATATATATATATATATATATATATATATATATATATATATATATATATGAATGTATAGCAAGAGAAAGATGTGTTGGCATCATGAATTCATCTTAATAGGTTATGTTAAATTTAATAGACAAGGTCTGTCTGCTTCATTATTTAAGTTATCTTTCCAGTTTGCGAATACGTAGTTGTAGATGGGGATTAGAATTATGGAAAACATCTCCGAAGTTCATTCTTGCAGAACTGAAATATTTAAAATAAGATAGAGGCCCTCAGCTTAGCGCAACAGCACAAAAGAAATCAATTTGGGCTGGGCTAGAAAATATTTTATTATTAATATTTATCTAGAAATTCTATCTGAGGAATTTTCTTTTCCAAATACAAACATGAAACCAAATTCCTACGACGCTATCCACAAGCCATATCAAAACATTAGGTACACTAATGTATGGAAAAGTACATATAAATATATACAGAAACACATACACACAACAATAAAGATATCTATAAAGAAAATATATACATTCACAATCATAAACAGCCACATACAAACATACATACCAACATAAAAACAACACAAATATATACATATATAAATACATGCACCTAGAAAAATACACCCATATAAAACAGAAGTAGAAACCGATATATTAATATACAAACATTCCAAGATAAGTGGAATAAATTCAGAATCCATGCAACATTAATTCCTGAAGAATTACCATTATTCAATATCATCCAACTTAATATTACATGTTATGTAATGTTAAACTCTTAGCAAATAAGAGGAGAGAATAATTAAAAATTATGATACATTAAAATAATAATAATAATAATAATAATAATAGTATTACATAGTATTACAGATTTAAAATACCATTCCATCGCCACACTTTATAATAATACTTCTACCGTGCTATGCCTGCAGTTAAGGGTCAGTTCTTTCATTAAGGAATGAACTAACTGTTAACTGAAGACACACACACACACACACACACACACACACACACACACACACACATATATATATATATATATATTTAAATATTTTGATTCCAGGTAATTTGGTAATTTGGGAAGTATGTGTATGTACGTATGTGTGTATGTGTGTGTGTGTGTGTGTATGTGCGTGTGGGTGTACATATGTGTTCACTGATTCCTCGTAGTGTGACAGTGTGTATGTATGGAGAAGGGGTATACACATATATAGACGCATGTTGACAAAAGCACACGGAAATGGAAATAGATCTAAGAACACACAGGAGTCATTAAAAGATAAGCATGCCGATAACTACTCCATCATTTCTCGAACTAAACTTAATTGTTTTATAACACTCCACGCAGAACTTTTCACTGCCAGTTCAAGGAAGACATTTGGATCACTAACACAATAAATAGAATGTCTCATATCGTGAATATTTAACATCGAAAAACATAAAGGAAAAAAAGAATTATTTTCAGTAAAATGTGGAAATCTCCACCCTTTGCCAGATGACGTGCAGCAAAATGATGGAAAATAAAGCATAATACTTTTTTAAAATCCACATTACAACCAAAAACGTTTGCGATTTCTCTCTTCTTTTTATTATACCCACTTTTCTCTCGTTGGAACTACTGTAACCTCTTCCTATATATATATACACTTTATTTATTGATCTATCTGGATAAAGGACATACACAGCGAGGATTATTGCTTTGATGATCTCGTCTACAGGTTATATCAATATCTATATCTATCTATCTATCTATCTATCTATCTATCTATCTATCTATGAGCCTGTCTTTATATCTAAGTCTGTTCATAACCCTGTCAATCTATGTGTCTATCGGGGTCACTTCATATCTATCTATCTATCTATCTATATCTTCTATCTCTTTATATATATATATATATATATATATATATATATATATATATATATATATATATATCATAACCCTTTCATCTATCTTTCAGTGTTACTTTTTTGTCTGTCTGTCGGTCTATCCATCTATCTCAGTCTGTTCTTAACCATATCTATCTATCTATCTATCTATCTATCTATCTATCTATCTATCTATCTATCTGATATAATGGAATATGCATACGCCTGTGTTCCCCCTCATTGGAATATGATTGGCTGATGTCAGTCATAAATACAGACGGACGTGTAGATACGACAGAGTTTAAGTCTATGACGACGCCCATTGGACTACTACGCCATTGGCTATCCTATTGGTCTACATCTATTACCTGCGACTACGACGAGTACCAGTCGATTATTGCTACCGTATTCTACTTGGTTACAGTAGCCAAAACCACTTAGCTACTTCGATCAAATATATCCCTTTCCAGGACATATCACAATCTATCTATCTATCTATCTATCTATCTATCTATGTCTGTTCATAAGCTCATCTGTCTATCACTCTCAGTCTGTTCATAAGAATATCCGTCTATCTCAGTCACTTCATATCTATCTATCTATCTATCTATCTATCTATCTATCTATCTATCTCAGTTTCTTCATACCTCACTATGTATGCATGTATCTGTCTCATATTGTTCATAAACTTATGTATCTACCGGTCTATCTGTATTTTTATCTATCTATCTTTTTATCTCAGTCTGTTCTTACCCTGTCTATTTTTCTATCTACGTTTAGTTCTTGTATCTAGATCAGTCTATTAATAACCCTATCAATCTATCTGGGTCACTTCATATCTTTCTATCCATGTATCTATCTATCTCAATCTGTACATAAACTTATGTAGGTTAGATAAAAAAATTCATACGCACGCAAACATACACACACACACAATTTTTTTTTTCTTTATCCATAAATGTCTTTTAATTTTTTCTGAGTTTATAAATTCAAACTAAACAGCGTAAATCAGAGCCAACACTGGTGACAATATTGATGAGAATACATGTGACTAAATATCTTGTCAGCAAATTTGAACGACCCTAATAAACATACCGACGACTAATCTCTTAGTAACGATATAATTGGATTTTTTTCCCCCTGACCCACATACAAACGCCTGACGGGTTTTCATGTTAAGAACAGAGTGTATCAATTATTTTCCTCGTGAGGAAGCAATTATTACCTTGAGATTCGTAAATGTAAGCAAATTGGCATCAGATATGGGTAACGAAATCTTGTATAGTATCCAATTTGATTTTGAAATGAGTTGATAGGTAACAAGAAGTAGTCGTAATGAACCATATTATGCATTATATTGAATAGTACGCGGAAGCAATTATACAGAAAGTCCTCGGGTTACGTCGGACCCGGTTTACGGCGTTTCGTTCTTACAGCGTCATCTCCTATGAATTTATTAAGAAAGTCTTGTCACGTCAGTATGGCGTTTGCAATGTTTAAGCAAAGTTCACGCGAGCTAGTTGACAGGCGGAGCAGACGAATACGTCCTGACGGCGTTTTTTTTTTCACCGCCATATTGGATTGTGTTAAATTCACGATCTCTCGTTTGTTTCGTTTTCTGAGGGATCTTTTTGCTTCCAAGCGTAAGGTAAACTCTTATGATGGCAGTGCTTCGAAAAAACAGAAAGCCATCTTCATGGCAGTGAAAGTCGAGATAAACGTTCGGAAAAGGGTGAAACATGGATGAACCTCGACTGGTTAGAAAGTCGTTTATAAAGCAGCGCGGTCTCAGTATTCCGAAATTGTTCTTCTTTCTATGTGCCGTGTCCTTTCAGGACGTAGGCGATCATGGCTCTCCACCTCGCTCTATCCCTTGCAGCTCTGAAAAAGTTCTCTGCCACCTCCCCCAGACCACGTTCTGTCATCCATTTGCTTAAGGCCGCTAGGTATGTCATGCGTCGTTTTCCTTGTCTTTCTTTCTCTCATTTCGACCTCCTTCCTCATTATGTGTCCCAGGGACTTCAGCTGCCTCTTCTCGATATTAAGTATAAGCCTCCTCCTTGTTTGGAACCTCACCAAGATCTCATCGTCGCTCACACGTTTGGTGCATGATATCCTCAGCATCCTTCTGTAGAACCATATCTCTGTACGGTTGCCTCTTTGTGTCTTTTCTATAAATACTTTTATGGTAATTGTTAGGATTAGCTCATTGGACCCTTTTATTTCTGTCCCCAATTTTTTTGGTTTAATTCCCCTTCCCTCGTCAGGGATGTCAGTTTTCTGGTGGATGCGGGACATCTTTCGTTTCGAGAGTGATTTTCTTATTTGTTGTTTTTTTTTTTTCTGAATGAGTTTGTCTGATTGAATGTTTTATATTATTAAAGTGCCACGTCCAGTTAACTGATATTTCTGCCGCATTTAAAGATTGGTTGGGTGTGGGATTATTAATAACATGTTTTTGTGAATAGTTCTTGTTTTCATATTGTATATACATATTGGGGTTAGTTTTTAAATTGTTGTTTTATTCCCACCCCCACCAGACAATGAATCGTACATATGGGGACTAGTTAGGATTTTCATGGAGACAATAAGGTATTATGGTGATTGTAGAAAGAAAGAAAAGTAAGAATGCGTTGTTTTTGTAAAAGGAATATTGTTGTATGTTTGAGTCAGTGTTTGTGGCCAGCTAAGTTTAATGTAAAGGCAGATAACCGTCCTTTTTCCCCGTTCTGTATATAGCAGAATAAATATCGCTTTTTGCTATATTATTTAGACTTTTCCAATTTAAGTCTAGTACTTGACTGGCCTCGAGATCTCATCAACTTACAGTTAAGCTGGCGAGATGGAGCCGTAAATTCAGTTTCTTCTGTCGCACTTCTCGCTTATCGAAGTCCAGCCAACTTTAATCTGCAAGAATCTAAATGTAACGTCAATCACTATCTACTGTCCTCCTGTTTAAACTTTTCTCTTTCTACTCATAATTATTGTTTCTATCCCTATTTCTTCCACACCCTGCAACCCCTTGTAGCTTGGTTGTGTTATTACCTTGCTTGGCGTGATACCGATTTAAAAAAAACAAAAACATCTATAGTTATGATGTTTTTCTAAGCGTAACTTAGATATGGAACTCAGTCGACAGTATGAGGCAACCAGTGAGATCGAACGCGGTAATCAGTCTTTATTTGATCACGTGAGACAAGCTTGCTAACCATTACACCACGTCGATATGTTCTTTGAAAGCTTTCTGAGCGTAGCTTATATATGGAACTGTTTCCATGTGAATCGTGTTTCAACATGAAATGACCCATAAGGATATTGATATATAGTTAACTGAACCAAACCAGTCAAAACCTAATGCTTTGGTTCTTGAATTTCAGCCTTCTAAGAGCTGCAAGAACTTTTTAGGCATACAGAAATTAAACAAATGCCAGCACGGAACCAATTAAGGGATAATAGAAGAGGCTTAACAGAAGAGCCGAAACAAATACACCAGTAGCCGGTGTATGGGTCCAAATTCGGCAAAGCTGAAATTCTTTATGAAGAGCAGTTTTTTTTGTGCCTCAGTGTGTATCAGAAAAAAACTACCAAAGAACGGAAAAACAAATGAATTTTGTTCTTTTCATTGTTATTGTTTCATTACAGCTGTTCTGAAACTTCCACATTAGTTACTGTTCCTTGTACCACGGTGATAGTCCAAGGTAGAACCAATAAAGAACTTGAACACGGATATGGAGTAACACAGATATATTACAAACAGAAATATATACAGAGAGGTAGAAAAGAGTTAGTACGAACAATCAGGTTTAGTAGCAATTGTCTGAAAGCGAGTCTGTTTCGGGCTGCCTTTGACTCGACTGACTGATTCGCTCGCTCTGACTGACTGAAGCCTGGAGTGAGGTCCGTCAGGAGTCTCTCACTCCAGGCTTCAGACCTCACCCCAGGCTTCAGACAGAACAGTATTTAGTCACCCCTCCACGAGGGCATTATGTGGCACAAGGCCGGTTTAACGAGCGATCTGAACTCTCTGCCTCCTCTTGAGGCGCAGTATTTATTACGTATGGAATAGTCCATTATGTTATTATGGGTAAGGTCCCATAACAGTTACATATATTGGTCACGGTATTCTCGACATTCGTTGACCCAATCACACTTCAGTTACTTCAAGTTTTTTTCCTCATTGGTGACGAAATCGCTAAGCATTTGCTGTCACATAAGAAGACAAATATAACAGAAAATCCAGAACGTCTCGTCCAATTTAATTAGGTCCCTCGATTAATTCGATATAAGTAAGGTTTAAAATGAATTTTTTTTAAAAATGAAAAAGCTTTCTTGAAGTTTCCATCTTAGCTTTTATTGAAAGCTAAAAGGTTTAAAATTTGCTGTTTCCAGTAAGCAAAATACTCTGTGCTGTATTTCAAAGAGAAATTAGAAAAAATTCTTTTTTTTTCAATGACACCGATAAAATTCGGCCATTTTGACAGATATGTAAACAAAAGTTAATTCTCCCTTTAAAAAATCTTTCAAAAATAAAATATATATCTCGGAAACATTATTTGAAGAAAATTAGCAAATTTAAAGTTAAAGTAATCTGATTTGAAACAAATATTACTTATGGCATAAAACGTTGTATTTGAACATTTATTAACTACGGGGTCTTATTTTTCAAGCAATTCAATCGATTTATTTAGAGTCTATCGACAGCCAAACGTGTTCATAGTAAACTATGGTAGATGAAATGATAATTTTTCTTCGCACTAAGCGGAAACAACCCTTAAAATACAGGACATTTTAGTGCTAGATTTATCGGTTTGTACATCCATACTTCCGAAATTTTGCACACATACAAAATCAAAACGATTTTTTTTTAAATATTCGAGGTCGTCAGATTATAATAAGCTTTAAAATATATGATTAGTATATATAGTTTTACTTAATAACAATATTCCCTAAAGAATATTACATGAAAATGTATTACAAAAGATTTAAAAACTATAAATTCAATTTTTCGGAGAAAATTTGTCTTTCTTCAGACAATATTGCCTTTAATATATCGTATTCATAAAAGCATCTATAATTAAATAATGTCTTAGTTTTGTTGTTTTTTTTTCTATTCAGAACAGATTTTTGATAAGACGGGTCCAATTTTGCTAGATAAATTCGGTGATTTAATTTCTTCGAAGGATTCTGTTTTTAACTAATATAGTCACGAAAAATGAACTCGTTGAATTTCTCAAGTTTTCATGAAGTTAAGTAAGGTTCTGAAAGACATGTATAAATATTTTGAGGCAGATTTTCTAAGAAATTTCAAAAGTAATTTCATTTAGTTGTAATTCCTGAAAATTTCGTTAAAATTCGATAATTATTTGATTTTTGCAAGAATTTCCAAATTAGTAAATCTGTTATTGTAAGAAAGAGGCCAACATTTTCTATGCTAAAAATTGGAACAGTTTCTGACGCAAGAAAAACAAGTTTTTTTATCAAAATTTCGTATGTTCTTAAAAGAAATAAAAAAAATAATTAAATAATAAAAAATATACTTTGATCCTTCTTAATAATAACATAAAAATTTTGAGGCTGCAAAAATGACAAACTCTAGGCAATCAAACCCATCCTCAAAGAACGGATAGAAGCTAAAATTTCCAACAGGAAAATGTCAAGAAGAGAAGTAGTAATGACTGGACTTCAAATAGGCCGCACCGCTGTCACCCATTCACACCTGCTGAAGGGTGAAGAAGCCCCAATTTGCATTCCATGCCAGGAGCTCTACATAGTAAAACATTTACTAACAAGCTGCATAGATCTTGAACAAATACGATTAAGGTACTATCAAGAAAACAATCTGAAAGACATCTTCAATAAAACTGACCCAAATGACCTTTTAGAATTTCTAAAAAGCAACAAAATTATATAACAAAATATACTTGGAAAAGAAGATAGCATATAATCCTCATGCACTAAATCACGACATCTCTACCTATCTTGAAAACAATAGACTCACAAAAGATCAACAAGCAGTAAACAAAAACCAAACAAATTCTTCAGCATTAAATAACGCAAAAGGGTTGATATGGCTGGCAAAATTAAAAAAAAAACAAAAAAAAAAAACAAACTGTGTTTTCATTAAGTTTGGAGCCTGTTTTCATCAGAGTATGCTATTTTTTAAACGATCTTGTTATAGTGGAACACACCTATTCTATAGTTAATAGACTCTCCCACCTATAATAAGTAGGAGTAGTAAGAGCAACGAGTCAGTCGCTGGGTCGCTCAGTGAGTCGGCTAGTCAGTCGATGCCGGACGACCGTTAGTCGGATACTAAAGTATCAGCGACCACCACTAGATTTCTCTGCGTCATTAATTATTATATCAAGTTCCTAACGTTTTGTACGTCGAACCTATTTTAGGACCGACTTAGTACAACTACGAGCCTCCACTGTGAAACCACTCCATAACAGATCTCATGGAGTTAACTAGTTTTAATATTAACCCTTGATAAGAGCGTACGATCACTGGAGACAAGCAACGTCGAGCCTTGTCAGTACCTAGATGGGTGGATGGTTGGGAATACCACCTGCTGTAAGCTTGGATGTGCGGGTGGTGTAACGGATAATATTTCAGAATTATTAATTGGATAGCTTAGTTCCAATCCCAGTCAAGTTCCTTATATTCATCTACGGGCAAACACTTTGGGGAAAGGTATGCATCCACTTCTTATCCCTCTAGCTATGGGTTAATTAGTAAGACTTGCATCACTATATCAAAATTATCTCCAAAAATAAATTTTACGATCTAAAAATATTTCCTGGATTTGAATTTCCTCCAAAGGATCGATAAGCTATAAAAAAAGCAATCAATCAACACTAATCAATTAGAGACGTAAATTCTGGAGCTTATAATTATTCTATGGCTATTTCAATGACATAAGTTCGGTTAATAACGCCACCAGATCAAACATTTAGAGCTAAGACAAATGCTACTTCCACGGAGGTTAATCATCCGAATTTCCCTCTTATTCCAAAAATAACGACAAAGACCAACTCAGACAGTTTTTGTTTTTCTCTCAAGAACTACTTTTTTAAACAGATTCTTCCGTTGATGCCTTCATGAACGTCACAATCTTAACATATTCAGGTCAATGATTAATCGTTATCTATCATACTTGGGGGCCGTCGGTGGTTGTGTTAACACAAAGTCACAAATCATCGTGTCCGAGGGTTAGAGCGTGCTGGCCTTTTTCAAATTGTTGATCACGCTAGATAACGCGCTCTCTCTGTAATTAAGGTCCGCTCAGCAGAGTTGCAGTTTAAACAAGAGTTGGGCTCTGTGGGTGCGCCTGAGCAAGCGTCAACAACAGGGATTAACTAGCGTCTCTAGTGGACCGGCATCCTCGGATTCGAATGGCTGCGCCATTTGCCTATCCTCCTTATCCTCGTAATCTTAACTTCATATTACCTCTTCTTTCCTTTATAACACACACCTCATTCGTTATATCCATTTTAACCGTAACCCTATAACTTTGTATGGAGTAAACTTAAAAAAAAAAACTAGTTCCATTCGTACAGTTTCTTCCCAAGAACCGTCGTTACAAGAGGGGGGGGGTCTTCCCCGATCACTGTAATCTTGACCACTTCAAGTTACAGTCAACCGTTATCTGTCTTAAATATTCTCATAATCGGAACTTAGGTCCCTAAAAAATATTCTTTTGAGCTATATTATTTGCTAAGGATAGCTTAGGTGTGGCACAAGGCCGAAAGTATGGGACTCTTAGCGAAGGTTGAACTTACTACTTAATCGTAATTGTTTTAGCCAGAACAGCTTTCTAACGATTACACCATGTCCAATTTGCCTACATAGTAATTTGCTAAGCGTAAGCTTAGGTGAGGCACAAGGCCGAAAGTATGAGGCACTCAGCGAGGATTGAACTCAGAACTCAATCGTAATTGTTTTAGCCAGAACAGCTTTCTAACGATTACAACAAAGCGTAAGCTTAGGTGAGGCACAAGAGATTGAACTCAGAACTCAATCGTAATGTCACCATGTACAATTTGCCAACATAGTAACTTGCAAAGCGTAGCTTAGGTGAGGCACAAGGCCGAAAGTATGAGGCACTCAAAGGAGGTGAACTCAGAACTCAATCGTAATTGTTTTAGCCAGAACAGCTTTCTAACGATTACACCATGTCCAATTTGCCTACATAGTAATTTGCTAAGCGTAGCTTAGGTGAGGCACAAGGCCGAAAGTATGAGGCACTCAGCGAGGATTGAACTCAGAACTCAATCGTAATTGTTTTAGCCAGAACAGCTTTCTAACGATTACACCATGTACAATTTGCCAACATAGTAACTTGCAAAGCGTAGCTTAGGTGAGGCACAAGGCCGAAAGTATGAGGCACTCAGCGAGGATTGAACTCAGAACTCAATCGTAATTGTTTTAGCCAGAACAGCTTTCTAACGATTACACCATGTACAATTTGCCAACATAGTAACTTGCAAAGCGTAGCTTAGGTGAGGCACAAGGCCGAAAGTATGAGGCACTCAGCGAGGATTGAACTCAGAACTCAATCGTAATTGTTTTAGCCAGAACAGCTTTCTAACGATTACACCATGTCCAATTTGCCTACATAGTAATTTGCTAAGCGTAGCTTAGGTGAGGCACAAGGCCGAAAGTATGAGGCACTCAGCGAGGATTGAACTCAGAACTCAATCGTAATTGTTTTAGCCAGAACAGCTTTCTAACGATTACACCATGTCCAATTTGCCTACATAGTAATTTGCTAAGCGTAGCTTAGGTGAGGCACAAGGCCGAAAGTATGAGGCACTCAGCGAGGATTGAACTCAGAACTCAATCGTAATTGTTTTAGCCAGCCTTGAGGCACTCTACAGACAGCGTAATTGTTTTTTAACGATTACACCATGTCCAATTTGCCTACATAGTAATTTGCTAAGCGTAGCTTAGGTGAGGCACAAGGCCGAAAGTATGAGGCACTCAGCGAGGATTGAACTCAGAACTCAATCGTAATTGTTTTAGCCAGAACAGCTTTCTAACGATTACACCATGTCCAATTTGCCAACATAGTAATTTGCTAAGCGTAGCTTAGGTGAGGCACAAGGCCGAAAGTATGAGGCACTCAGCGAGGATTGAACTCAGAACTCAATCGTAATTGTTTTAGCCAGAACAGCTTTCTAACGATTACCATGTACAATTTGCCTACATAGTTTTGCAAAGCGTAGCTTAGGTGAGGCACAAGGCCGAAAGTATGAGGCACTTAGGGATTGAACTCAGAACTCAATCAATTGTTTTAGCCAGAACAGCTTTCTAACGATTACACCATGTCCAAGGCCAACATAGTAATTTGCTAAGCGTAAGCTTAGGTGTGACACAAGGCCGAAAGTATGAGGCACTCAGCGAGGATTGAACTCAGAACTCAATCGTAATTGTTTTAGCCAGAACAGCTTTCTAACGATTACACCATGTCCAATTTGCCTACATAGTAATTTGCTAAGCGTAAGCTTAGGTGTGACACAAGGCCGAAAGTATGAGGCACTCAGCGAGGATTGAACTCAGAACTCAATCGTAATTGTTTTAGCCAGAACAGCTTTCTAACGATTACACCATGTCCAATTTCAACAATTTAGGTGAGGCACAAGACCGAAAGTATGAGGCACTCAGCGAGGATTGAATAGAACTCAAATTGTTTTAGCCAGAACAGCTTTCTAACGATTACACCATGTACAATTTGCCAACATAGTAATTTGCAAAGCGTAGCTTAGGTGAGGCACAAGGCCGAAAGTATGAGGCACTCAGCGAGGATTGAACTCAGAACTCAATCGTAATTGTTTTAGCCAGAACAGCTTTCTAACGATTACACCATGTCCAATTTGCCAACATAGTAATTTGCAAAGCGTAGCTTAGGTGAGGCACAAGGCCGAAAGTATGAGGCACTCCAGGATTGAACTCAGAACTCAATCGTAATTGTTTTAGCCAGAACAGCTTGCTAACGATTACACCATGTACAATTTGCCAACATAGTAACTTGCAAAGCGTAGCTTAGGTGAGGCACAAGGCCGAAAGTATGAGGCACTCAGCGAGGATTGAACTCAGAACTCAATCGTAATTGTTTTAGCCAGAACAGCTTTCTAACGATTACACCATGTCCAATTTGCTAACTAACTAATAGTAATTTATGAGGCACTCAGCGAGGATTGAACTCAGAACTCAATCGTAATTGTTTTAGCCAGAACAGCTTTCAACACAATTTGCCCAACATAGTAACTTGAAAGCTTAGGTGAGGCACAAGGCCGAAAGTATGAGCGAGGATTGAACTCAGAACTCAATCGTAATTGTTTTAGCCAGAACAGCTTTCTAACGATTACACCATGTACAATTTGCCAACATAGTAACTTGCAAAGCGTAGCTTAGGTGAGGCACAAGGCCGAAAGTATGAGGCACTCAGCGAGGATTGAACTCAGAACTCAATCGTAATTGTTTTAGCCAGAACAGCTTTCTAACGATTACACCATGTCCAATTTGCCAACATAGTAATTTGCAAAGCGGCTTAGGTGAGGCACAAGGCCGAAAGTATGAGGCACTCAGCGAGGATTGAACTCAGAACTCAATCGTAATTGTTTTAGCCAGAACAGCTTTTCTAACGATTACACCATGTCCATGTACATAGTAATTTGCTAAGCGTAGCTTAGGTGAGGCACAAGGCCGAAAGTATGAGGCACTCAGCGAGGATTGAACTCACAACTCAATCGTAATTGTTTTAGCCAGAACAGCTTTCTAACGGTACAATTTGACACAAGGCCGAGGATTGAAATCGTAATTGTTTTAGCCAGAACAGCTTTCTAACGATTACACCATGTACAATTTGCCAACAGTAACTTCAAAAGCTTAGGTGAGGCACAAGGCCGAAAGTATGAGGCACTCAGCGAGGATTGAACTCAGAACTCAATCGTAATTGTTTTAGCCAGAACAGCTTTCTAACGATTACACCATGTCAATTTGCCAACATAGTAATTTGCTAAGCGTAGCTTAGGTGAGGCACAAGGCCGAAAGTATGAGGCATCAGCGAGGATTGAACTCAGAACTCAATCGTAATTGTTTTAGCCAGAACAGCTTTCTAACGATTACACCATGTACAATTTGCCAACATAGTAACTTGCAAAGCGTAAGCTTAGGTGAGGCACAAGGCCGAAAGTATGAGGCACTCAGCGAGGATTGAACTCAGAACTCAATCAATTGGCCAGAACAGCTTTCTAACGATTACACCATGTCCAATTTGTCAACATAGTAAACAAGCGTAGTATGCACAAGGCGTATGAGGCAGGTGCACAAGGCCGAAAGTATGAGGCAGCGAGGATTGAACTCAGAACTCAATCGTAATTGTTTTAGCCAGAACAGCTTTCTAACGATTACACCATGTCCAATTTGCCTACATAGTAATTTGCTAAGCGTAAGCTTAGGTGAGGCACAAGGCCGAAAGTATGAGGCACTCAGCGAGGATTGAACTCAGAACTCAATCGTAATTGTTTTAGCCAGAACAGCTTTCTAACGATTACACCATGTCCAATTTGCCAACATAGTAATTTGCAAAGCGTAGCTTAGGTGAGGCACAAGGCCGAAAGTATGAGGCACTCAGCGAGGATTGAACTCAGAACTCAATCGTAAGAACAGCTTTCTAACGATTACACCATGCAATTTGCCTACAAGTAATTTGCAAAAGCGTAGCTTAGGTGGCACAAGGCCGAAAGTATGAGGCACTCAGGATTGAACTCAGAACTCAATCGTAATTGTTTTAGCCAGAAGCCAGAACAGCTTTCAAAGCGTAGCTTAGGTAACGATTGAGGCACCATGTCAATCAATTGTTTTTGAACAGCTTTCTAACGATAGTAATTTGCAACATAGTAACTTGCGTAGCTTAGGTGAGCACAAGGCCGAAAGTATGAGGCACTCAGCGAGGATTGAACTCAGAACTCAATCGTAATTGTTTTAGCAACAGAACAGCTTTCTAACGATTACACCATGTCCAATTTGCCTACATAGTAATTTGCTAAGCGTAGCTTAGGTGAGGCACAAGGCCGAAAGTATGAGGCACTCAGCGAGGATTGAACTCAGAACTCAATCGTAATTGTTTTAGGAACAGCTTTCTAACGATTACACCACCAATTTGCCAACATAGTAATTTGCAAAGCGTAGCTTAGGTGAGGCACAAGGCCGAAAGTATGAGGCACTCAGCGAGATTGAACTCAGAACTCAATCGTAATTGTTTTAGCCAGAACAGCTTTCTAACGATTACACCATGTACAATTTCCAACATAGTAACTTGCAAAGCGTAGCTTAGGTGAGGCACAAGGCCGAAAGTATGAGGCACTCAGCGAGGATTGAACTCAGAACTCAATCGTAATTGTTTTAGCCAGAACAGCTTTCTAACGATTACACCATGTCCAATTTGCCTACATAGTAATTTGCTAAGCGTAGCTTAGGTGAGGCACAAGGCCGAAAGTATGAGGCACTCAGCAGGATTGAACTCAGAACTCAATCGTAAGCCAGATTGCTTTCTAACGATTAACCATGTCCAATTTGCCTACATAGTAATTTGCTAAGCGTAGCTTAGGTGAGGCACAAGGCCAGGCACTCAGCGAGGATTGAACTCAGAACTCAATCGTAATTGTTTTAGCCAGAACAGCTTTCTAACGAACATTTGCCAACTTTAGCTTAGGTAACGATTAGGCACCGAGGATTGAACTCAGAACTCAATCGTAATTGTCAGAACAATTTGCCCATAGTAATTTGCAAGCGTAGCTTAGGCATAGATTAATCAGAACTCAATCGTAATTGTTTTTAGCCAGAACAGCTTTCTAACGATTACACCATGTACAATTTGCCAACATAGTAATTTGCAAAGCGTAGCTTAGGTGAGAGCACAAGGCCGAAAGTATGAGGCACTCAGCGAGGATTGAACTCAGAACTCAATCGTAATTGTTTTAGCCAGAACAGCTTTCTAACGATTACACCATGTCCAATTTGCCTACATAGTAATTTGCTAAGCGTAAGAACTCAATTAATTGGTGAGAACACAAGGCCGAAAGTATGAGGCACTCAGGCGAAAGTAGATTGAACTCACAACTCAATCGTAATTGTTTTAGCCAGAACAGAACGATTACACCATGTACAATTTGCCAACATAGCAAAGCGTAGCTTAGGTGAGGCACAAGGCCGAAAGTATGAGGCACTCAAGGATTGAACTCAGAACTCAATCGTAATTGTTTTAGCCAGAACAGCTTTCTAACGATTACACCATATACAATTTGCCAACATAGTAACTTGCAAAGCGTAGCTTAGGTGAGGCACAAGGCCGAAAGTATGAGGCACTCAGCGAGGATTGAACTCAGAACTCAATCGTAATTGTTTTAGCCAGAACAGCTTTCTAACGATTACACCATGTCCAATTTGCCTACATAGTAATTTGCTAAGCGTAAGCTTAGGTGTGACACAAGATAGAATGTATGGGACAGCCTGAGAGAATCAAACTCGCTATATCAATTGATCTATCGGGACAAGTATACTAACCATTACATCACGTTGAAGTGCCCAATGAATTACTCAGCGTAGCTTGGGTGTGGCACAAGGCCGAAATTGCAGGGCACCTAGTGAGGATCAAACTCACTATTCAATTTTAATTAATCTAGTAATAGCTAGACATTGCACCACGTCGAAATGAAATACACAGCGGTGAGTGTTGAAGAGTAAGTAATAAATTGTTCCCAACACAGCCAATCATTGTACAAACAGAACAATATTTGTCTTCCTAACGGCCACATGTAATAATAACAATGATAATAAATTCTGCTTTTCGGAAGCCAACAATCAAATCTGTGCGTAGATATATATAAGGCAATAATACAAACATCTTGATTGATTTACAAGCTGAAGCGTTTGAAATGTTGCCGACGTATATATATATATATATATATATATATCATAGCTGGACACTACTAGCTAGGCAATCCTTGTTGAAGACTCTCGCTCAGGCACATTTGTGTTTGTTCAACATCCACGGAGCCAAGCTATGACTTATACTGCAATTATCGTGAGTTTAGTTACAGTTTCCGGGAGAGAGCGTGTTATCTAGAATGATCAACAATCTGAAGAACACCAGTACACTCACACACTCAGTCACGTTGATTTGGGATTTCTTGCTAGCACAGCTGTCGACGGTCCAAGATTTCCGTCTATCCAATTTCAATCACAAGGCCCGTGGTATGGTTTCAGGCACTTTCCAAAGGTGCCACACGATGGGATCTTTCGCCCACATCCAGATCGATAACATCAGGAAGACTCTTTCCTGAAAAATCGAACAAGGTTAGATTCACACACACACACACACACACACACACACACACACACACATATATATATATATATATATGGGGTGGTTGTGTGTGTGTGTGTGTTGTTTCTAAAATAAGATACTGAATCCCGACAAAGTTTTAAGAAATTTGAAACATTGAAAACTTTACATTAAAAATAGATTTGATTACGGGTTTCGCCATTCAAGGGTTCATCAGATTCCGAAACGTAATAATCAATCATAGTAGTCTTTCCCTGGCCTTTCTTGTGATTAAAGAAGAAAAAATTAATGCTTTTTAAAAAAGTTAATATTTATTTTGTATCTTTTTTTTATTATTATTATAATTCTCAATTCATGTCGAGATACGTTAATATATTTTCCTCAACTTTTTTTCCTATCGAATTGTCTACAAATGAATGCCAACTCACTGATGGACTGTCTGGACATGAAATATTTTTTACTCTTATCTCGACTGTATTTAAAATGCATAAACAGAGCATAGGTAAAAAATAAAAAAACAACAACTCATCATTTACCTGACACCCGATAATTAATATAAAAAGACTTTATAAGAACTTTAGTTTATCCGATGGAAAAAAAAGGCATTCAGGTTCACTTTTTCTTTAGTAAGAATAAGTTTAATCAGCTTGTCATTAAATTCACTGTATAATAAAATGAAAACGAAAAGAACTACGTTTGATACATCCTCTCAAAAGAAATGCTGTTTTCAAAACACAGCGGCTTCTACTGCTATTAAACATTACTCTTCAAGTAAACTGAATTGAGTTCTCCGAGCCGCTGGCGTATTTCTTATAGAGAAAAACGTTAAAATTCCCTTTTTTCTGCCGTGTGACGATGGCCTAGAGGTTAGATATCTGACTAATGTCAAATCAGTGGGGTTTCGTTCCCGGCTTGAAGCAATCGGACGTCTAGCCACACTGAGAAGCTGTGATACAGCGAAATAGTCTGTGGATGACTATATATACACTCCCGGAAATCCGGTTAAGCTCTCTAAGGAAAGGGGGTTTAAAAATACAGCATCACCTACTGCTATTAAACATTATTCTTCAAGTAAATCGAACTGAGTTCTCGGAGCCGATGGCGTATTTCGTATAGAGAAAAAAGTTAAAATTCCCTTTCATTCTTCCGTCCGACTATGGCTACATTATCAAAACGTCTTACTCTACACATGTCTGGCCAATCGTCCGACATTCACAGTATAGAAAAATACTGTTGGATAACACAACTATCCTAAAAATAGACCAACTAACCAAGAAAATAAGAAATTAAAACTACAGATCCTCGAAGCAATCTACATTAAGAAATTGAAGCTGACACTGAATAGAATCATCTACGAATACTGTAATAATGTTCTAAAATGTCTATAAAAAGAACAATTTTCCTGCTTTAATGCGCGGATGACCATAATATTCCGACATAAAAGAAACTTTCCATAATGGATAATTGTTTCACGTTCTAATAAACGCTAACGCTGAAAGAAAAAAATCAGTAATGGAGAGAGCTACACATAGTTTTTGCCTTACCAGTTGCACCCCTGATGATGATCTCAGAAAGAGATGGAAAGTACTTTGGAAATAAAAGTGATTTTCACTGTTACAGTACATTTCTTGCATTATTTGATTGGAATACACGGGAAAATATACGTGAATATGAAACGATTATGGTAAAAATAAGCAGACATGTTTGCAATTTATTTCATCAGATTTGCCCATAAGAGAAATTGCTGCCTAAATACACACACATAAATATCATGCAAGCGAAGATAATGAATAGTTCTTCGGCCCGAGGAGTTTTCTTAAGATCTACCCAAAAGAGCAAACATGTTCGTTTTCAAGTATCTCATTTTGGGACCGTGTCTAAAAAAAGATTTAATTGATTTCTCTTGGTTTTTGTTAGTATTTTTTTTTTTTGGCTTATAATGAGCAAATATTTTCTTCTTCCAAGGATTTCTTTTCGAGACCGAGAAAGTTCAACAGCTACCTGTATCTACAAGAAAAAACACCCGTTTGATTTCGATATATATATATATATATATATATATATATATATATATATATATATATATATTGTGTATATTTAGGCAGCAATATTTCATTGATGCATGTTTCATTAAATAATATAGACAAGTTTTTTCTATTTATTCTTAAATGCCTATAATTGATAATAGAAGCCATTGGTTTATACCAACGGCTTCCCATACTTAATACTTCTCGTTTCATTCTCGCGTGGTCATGTGTGACGTCACGAGCTGCGATGCGATTTTCGCTTCCGCGTCTCGTATACACGAGTTTGTCGTTGGTTTGAAATTTTTCATGCAACAAAAACGCACTATTATTATTGTTTCGTCCGTGTATTGTTTGATATATTGAAATGTAATTGTCATCTTTGATAATGGCTTATGTAAGACGAAAGCTTAGATTGGATTTAAACATGTATCAATATGGTGATTTCCTTTCGTCTTTCAATGATAATGTTATTAAGCTTATCACACAATATGAAAAGGACTTACTTAAAATAAATAGACAAAACTTGTCTCTATCATTTAATGAAACATGTATCAATATATATATATATATATATATATATATATATATATATATATCCAATGATAACTTATTTTTGCGAGCTAATAGTTAAGGTGAACTATATATATAATATATATATATCAATATATATAATTTTATTTTATAAGGAGCTAATAGTTAAGTACTTAACTATATATATATATATATATATATATATATATATATATATATATATATATATATATATATATGAAATGGACAAAAGTCCGACAATTATTTTAAGACATTTTTATTTTTATACATTCTTTTTATAGATACAAATATTTAAGTAAATGCTCTGTTTTATAAAATATTCTATGAAAATTTCTCGGACATTCAGGCCGGTAAATGCTGTTAATACTGTTTATTATAAACAGAGCATTTCCTTAAATATTTGTATCTATAAAAAGAATGTATAAACGTAAAAATGTCTTAAAATAATTGCCGGACTTTGTCAATTTCATAGTGTGTGACGTCATTTGTTTATATTTGATTTGCCATGAGCAGATATGAATGTACGTGAGAGATTCATGGAAGATTAAAGTTTAAAGACAGTAAAATCGACCTTTCTAACCGAACGCTCCCTTGTGGCCGAAACGGTGTAGGCACGTCGGACTATATGACGGTTCTGTATAGGATACAGTTTCGATTCCTGTCGAGGGACGAATATTTTCTATGAAAATTTCTCGGACATTCAGGCCGGTAATTGTTGTTTAATACTCTTTATTATAAAACAGAGCATTTACTTAAATATTTGTATCTATAAAAAGAATGTATAAATATAAAAATGTCTATATATATATATCATAAATAAAGTAAAATACTGTATTATACAAAGACGTGTTGAAAAGGTCTATGCTTGAGGTACTATTTTAATACCTGACAAAAATGAGCAAACATTTTCTTCTACAAAGGAGCTTTTTGTAAGAACGACAATATTCAGCATCTGCCCACATCTAGA
Source organism: Acanthosepion pharaonis (assembly GCA_903632075.3). Classification (NCBI taxonomy): domain Eukaryota; kingdom Metazoa; phylum Mollusca; class Cephalopoda; order Sepiida; family Sepiidae; genus Acanthosepion; species Acanthosepion pharaonis. The sequence continues at coordinate 2,077,315 of CAHIKZ030002811.1, forward strand.
AAAAAAAGGTCCGATTGATTTTGATTGTACTCTTATTTTTCATTTTTTTTTACTGATAAGAAGCAAGATAATTTATTCTACATGTTGAAAAGTTCTCGGTTCGAAATGCCATCTTAAAACCTGACCAAAACATATCTCGCTTGGATCACTGTGGGGGTAAGAATATCAAATATCTACCTGTATCTAGAAATAAAACAAAAAAGCAAAAAACAAACATTCCGATTGAATTCGATTGTATTATATCATAAGCAAAAATAATTATTCTCTTATTTAAGAATATAATGAAAAGTTCTCGGCCCTTGATCTCATCTGAATATCTAACGAAAATGAGCAAATATTTTCTTCTCGCAAGGATTTCTATGCGAGGTCAAGAATGTTCAGCATCTACTTGTATCTAGAAGAAAAAAGATCCATTCGATTTTCGAACGAATTCGATCGATCAAAGCGGAAGTTAAAATCGTGTGACGATCTACAATTCGGAAATGTGCTAAGCCGCCCATGTTCGATAGGATTCACGATGTGATAACAAGATCAATAAAATTGAGTTACTTGATATCTTGTTTTCTTTTTCTTTTTTTTTACAACAGACAACGCGCGAAAAAAAAATAACTTAAGAAGCCGTATTAGACGACGAATCGAAACATATGAGAATTTTTCTCCTATTTTTTCGCCGAAAACTGTCAAGATACACGCGTTTATGCACGATACATTCATCAACATGGAGTAATAGTCAGCGGCTTGTACGGTCTATAAATTACTATAACGTATTTTGTACGTACTATTTATCATCTCTCACCTGCGTCTCTGACTTTGGGCAGGGTGGGATCAGGGGCTTCTCTGTCAAAGGACAGAGGGGCAACTCAGAAAATTATACTGAGAGGTGTCGGCCCTGGGGAACAGCTGTCCGAGACCGCGCCTTCTCATTGCACTAGAGAGAAGTAACGGTGCACTCACCGAGGCAAGCGCAACCGAGGGTTGCCGGGGATCGGTGAATTTTTGTTCCTTGCCCGGGTGTACGCGCCCGGGCTCCTCACATTAAACCGACCTTGTTTCATAACCTAACCTCGTGGGGGGGGGTTGAGTCAATACAAATAGTTAGTGGCTCGTAAAGAGGAATCGGAGAACCGAGTTCGAATCCCAGTCGAATTCATTACACTCACCCACGTGCTAATACCTTTGGAAAAGGCATGAATCTATATCTTATCCCTCAGATATGGATAAATACCAGGACTGACTAGGTCCTTTAGTAATGTTTGGCAACCAGTCTAGGAGAAGAACAACTCTTAATTCAAATCCGGGATTTTCTTAAGACAGTCATGTTCAATTTCGTTCTAGCAACCCCTACTACGACGCCGGTGCCAAGCTCGATTGGCTTCTTTCCCTTAGATAATATCGGTGGCGTGGAGAAAGGTAATATTCTGCTTGGATAATTGCCTTTCTCTCATAAAAAAAGACCCTATCCAAGGCATAAATCTTCGGAGTGAGATCCATGGTCTCTTGTGACTGAAAGATGCCACTCAATCCCTCGAAATGACATTTACAAAGACGATCAAAAACATCCTTGTCATCAGTGTGGTGAGATTAAATAAAGATTATGCACATTAAATCCAGACGGATTAACAAGTGCTTGTGGATCTTTAATATTCTCAACGTTCTAGACATCTTACACAATGGATGCAAAATGATCAGAGAAGGAGATGATTGACGGAATTGTTTTTTACGTCTTTTCAAACGATTGTGAGTTATTTAGAGCCGATATATATATTTTTATAGTACAAATAATTCTGTATGTTTTTTTTTTGTTTTTTTATATATTGCTTTAACAATTTCAGAAAACAAAAATGATACAATTTCTACTGTTTAGCCCAAAGTTGGTGAAAGGTTGAACCCATGGGTACTTCCGCGTAAGTGAATGTGATGTACAAGATCGATATTCGAAGTCGTCACTCGAATTTCTCCTTCAGAGTCGCCACCCCTGAAAGAGAGATCAAAGAAAGGATAACTTACCTTTCAGATCATCAGACAACTTCCAACAGCTTTGGTTAGACAATATATCTATCTATCTCTGTTCATTTCTTTCTTTCTTTCTTTCTTTCTTTCTTTCTTTCTTTCTTTCTTTCTTTCTCCGTTCATTTCTTTCTATCTATCTATCTATCTATCTATCTCTGTTCATTTCTTTCTTTCTTTCTTTCTTTCTTTCTTTCTTTCTTTCTTTTTATTTCGTTTATTTCTATCTATCTATCTATCTATCTATCTATCTATCTATCTATCTATCTATCTATCTTAGCCTTTTCATATCTATCTATCTATTTATCCATTTTCGTACTTTTTACAATCATGGTTGTGGCAGTTCTTATCGATCTTAATGGCTTTCATCTATTTTTAGTAAACTTTGGTCACAAAAAAAGACCAACTCAGTGAGATCGATAGCATTACCGTAGTAACGCTCTGTGAAAAGATCTTTGCTAACAATTTCTCTAGAGAAAGTGACAAACCATCATATTCTGATTTTTACTAGGGTTAGCATGGAAAGGCATTAAGCTAAAAGTGCTGATCACCCTGGGAAGGCGGAAGAACTCTCTTTGAGAGTTTCACTTTCAACTCTGATTGCTTGCTTGGTTCAAACTCAAATACTTATATCAGTGATATTTCATCTATTTTTTTTATCTATCTATCTATCTATCTA
>CAHIKZ030002811.1:2085000-2200000 GCA_903632075.3 Acanthosepion pharaonis
ATTAAGAACAAAAAGGTTGAACCCTAAAACTACTTCTCTCCTTTCAGAATTATTTGCAATATTTTTTTTCTGGACTTTATTTCATATAAACTACTTTCTTGTAACAGAAGCATTCTTCTTTTTGCACCAATTTCTTCCTTATATACATATATATAAATTTTTTCTTTGGACTCGAATCGACTTGTTCATGTTTGATTTTTCTGCTTGGTCCGATTCTTGCCCCAACAAACTTGAAGGTAGACCAGCTGAATCTTCCGGGATCTACGATTTGTTAATTGCTCTCCAGGATCAAAATAATCACAACGTGGCTGGAAAGTGGAATCGAATCGACACTGGAAACCGGAGACTTTGATTGAACCTGTAATACTGGATCAGGGCAGGACCAAAAGCCGGTCTTGTAGAGTACATCAATCCACTGGGGTCAGAATAGGTGTTACACTGTAATTCAAACTTGATTCTTGTTTCCTAAGTCTAAGTCGCTTTCCATTACTCTAAAACTACAAGAGATAGAAAAAAATAACCTGAAATCATTTTAGGTTCGTATATAGGACTCGAAGTCATTTTGTGTGAAAATGTTACGTTAATTATGGCTTCATCTTCTCTTACTACCCGATACTGCTATTTGATCAAACGAAACAGAACAAAGGTTGGTGAAATTATTTTTAAAATCCTTTGATAATACAGCTTTTGTAAACTGCTAATTAATATGGTCTCTTTTACGGCTTCCAACTTTCAATGATTATGATATAAAATTTAACGATTACAACGGTTTTCTCCACGACACTTCTTGGACTTGATTAACTGAACTTAAATATTTTTGTTCCTCGAATGACAGTCAGCATATTCCGTTCAATAACAGCGAACTTATCAACGGATATTTCGCCTAGCTGTTCGGCAGCGAATTGAAATACTTCATATTCTTTATGTACCCCTCGTAGGTCACTTCCTACCTATCTATCTATCTATCTATCTATCTATCTATCTATCTATCTATCTATCTATCATATTTCACTCACTTGCTAAGTTTTTACATAACCCTATCTATTAGTCTATCTATTGATCTGACTCATTTCATAAATATATATATATATAAAAGAAATATGTTGTAGTGGTTCCAACGAGAGAAAAGTATGTATATTAAAAAGAAGAGGGGTGCCGCAAACGTTTTTTTAAAAATGTGGATTTATTGAAAAAAAATATTTTTTCAATAAAACAAAGTATAAATTTTTTTTTCAATCAAATTTTTTTTTATATATATATATATATATATATATATATATATATATATATATATATATTGAGCTCACAGGGGGAGCATGTGTGGGTTTGTAAACAGTGACTATTACGGCTAATAATGCAAGACTCTTCGGTAAATCGAATCGAGTTCTTTCAGTCACTGTGTGTTTGTCTAAAAATAAATGCGCTTAAATTCACCTTCATCCCTGTCGTGCGTCAAAGGCTTAGTGGTAGAATCCCCGCGAATTCAGTCGGGTTTCGATCCTAGCTAGAGGCAACCGGACGTCTAGACACACTGATATACAGCGAAACAATCTGTCTGTGGATGACAATATATATATATATATATATACGTTCATAAAACTATCTATCTATCTATCTCAATCGCTACATATTTATGTGTATATATCTATCTACCGATCCATCTACTTTAGTCTTTTCATAATCTTATATATCTTGAATCTATCTATCCCAGTCTGTGCATAATCCTATCTATCTATGTATCTATCTGAGTTTCTTCATATCTATCAATATATTTCTCTCTGCTATTCATGTCTGTCTATCTATCTATCTATCTATCTATCTATCTATCTATGGCTTCTCATATCTATCTGTGTTTTTTCATATCAATCTCACTTACTTCATATCTAACTGAGCTTGTTTATAAACCTATCTATCATATTTAAAGTAATGGTAACTGCTTTTTAAGTAGCCTCATCAGATCTAGATTCTCATATGTACGTCCATTTAGTTCAGAAATGTCTAAATTCTCCGATGTATAAAACCGCTTGTTTCAGATCAATGAGCATAAAAGAGGTTTTGTACGAATGAAAACTTCATTGTATCTCTTGGACTGGCGCTACAGAAACACAAACAAAAGATTTTACGAGAAAGCAGAAACCACATAACTTTAGGATTCTATACAGCAGCAGTAATTAAAATGAATATCACATATACCCCCGAAGAGATAATAATGACACAAAAAAGATATTGACATTAATGCCAAGCAGTTAGAACTGTAGGACACTGCACAGATGTTTAAATTACTTTTTTGATGTTAGTATCACAAATTTGTAATTTGAATTTTGGACTCACACTTTTGCTGATAACTATGCATTCTGTCTGTTGGTAGTTTATACACAATACATTCTTCTCGCATTTTTATACTCTTTTCTTTGTTTCTAGCAAAGTTTTTTTTTTTCCTAGTAACCTGCTTAGATTTTGGAAGGTATCTATGGCTATCCGAACAGGCCTGTGGATTTCAGTATCACAATTCCCTTCCTCTGTTAAAACACTTTGGCTATCCCAAGGCTCCTTCGCATTTCAGTGTCGCTTTTTCCGTCCTCTGTTAAAACTCTTGGCTATTCGAAGGCTCTTTTGAATTTCACTGTCGCTTTTTCCGTCCTCGATTAAAAAAAACTTTGGCAATCACAATGCTTCTTTGGATTTCAGTATCGCTCCTTCCTTCCTCTGTTAAAACACTTTGGCTATCCCAAGGCTCCTTCGAATTTCAGTGTCGCTTTTTCCGTCCTCTGTTAAAACTCTTGGCTATTCGAAGGCTCTTTTGAATTTCACTGTCGCTTTTTCCGTCCTCTATTAAAAAAACTTTGGCAATCACAATGCTTCTTTGGATTTCAGTATCGCTCCTTCCTTCCTCTGTTAAAAAACACTTTGGCTATCACAAGGCTCCTTCGCATTTCAGTGTCGCTTTTTCCGTCCTCTGTTAAAACTATTTGGCTATTCGAAGGCTCTTTTGAATTTCACTGTCGCTTTTTCCGTCCTCTACTTTAAAAAAAATTCCTTTGGCAATTTCAGTGTCCTTTTTCCGTCCTCTGTTAAAACTCTTGGATTTCGAAGCTCTTTTATTTCACTGTCCTTTTTCCTTCCTCTGTTAAAAAAACACTTTGGATTTCAGTATCGCTCCTTCCTTCCTCTGTTAAAACACTTTGGCTATCAAGGCTCCTTCGCATTTCAGTGTCGCTTTTTCCGTCCTCTGTTAAAACTCTTGGCTATTCGAAGGCTCTTTTGAATTTCACTGTCGCTTTTCCGTCCTCTATTAAAAAACTTTGGCAATCACAATGCTTCTTTGGATTTTTTTTTGGATTTCAGTATCGCTCCTTCCTTCCTCTGTTAAAACACTTTGGCTATCACAAGGCTCCTTCTTGCATTTCAGTGTCGCTTTTCCGTCCTCTGTTAAAATCTTGGCTATTCGAAGGCTCTTTTGAATTTCACTGTCGCCTTTTCCGTCCTCTATTAAAAAAAACTTTGGCAATCACAATGCTTCTTTTGGATTTCAGTATCGCTCCTTCCTTCCTCTGTTAAAACACTTTGGCTATCACAAGGCTCCTTCGCATTTCAGTGTCGCTTTTTCCGTCCTCTGTTAAAACTCTTGGCTATTCGAAGGCTCTTTTGAATTTCACTGTCGCCTTTTCCGTCCTCTATTAAAAAACTTTGGCAATCACAATGCTTCTTTGGATTTCAGTATCGCTCCTTCCTTCCTCTGTTAAAACACTTTGGCTATCACAAGGCGTCCTCCTTCGCATTTCAGTGTCGCTTTTTTCCGTCCTCTGTTAAAACTCTTGGCTATTCGAAGGCTCTTTTTGAATTTCACTGTCGCTTTTTCCGTCCTCTATTAAAAAAAACTTTGGCAATCACAATGCTTCTTTTGGATTTCAGTATCGCTCCTTCCTTCCTCTGTTAAAACACTTTGGCTATCAAGGCTCCTTCGCATTTCAGTGTCGCTTTTTCCGTCCTCTGTTAAAACTCTTGGCTATTCGAAGGCTCTTTTGAATTTCACTGTCGCCTTTTCCGTCCTCTATTAAAAAAAAATTTGGCAATCACAATGCTTCTTTGGATTTCAGTATCGCTCCTTCCTTCCTCTGTTAAAACACTTTGGCTATCACAAGGCTCCTTCGCATTTCAGTGTCGCTTTTTCCGTCCTCTGTTAAAACTCTTGGCTATTCGAAGGCTCTTTTGAATTTCACTGTCGCTTTTTCCGTCCTCTATTAAAAAAACTTTGGCAATCACAATGCTTCTTTGGATTTCAGTATCGCTCCTTCCTTCCTCTGTTAAACACTTTGGCTATCACAAGGCTCCTTCGCATTTCAGTGTCGCTTTTTCCGTCCTCTGTTAAAACTCTTGGCTATTCGAAGGCTCTTTTGAATTTCACTGTCGCCTTTTCCGTCCTCTATTAAAAAAACTTTGGCAATCACAATGCTTCTTTGGATTTCAGTATCGCTCCTTCCTTCCTCTGTTAAAACACTTTGGCTATCATCGCTCCTTCGCATTTCAGTGTCGCTTTTCCGTCCTCTGTTAAAACTCTTGGCTATTCGAAGGCTCTTTTGAATTTCACTGTCCTTTTCCGTCCTCTATTAAAAAACTTTGGCAATCACAATGCTTCTTTGGATTTCAGTATCGCTCCTTCCTTCCTCTGTTAAAACACTTTGGCTATCACTGGCTCCTTCGCATTTCAGTGTCGCTTTTTCCGTCCTCTGTTAAAACTCTTGGCTATTCGAAGGCTCTTTGAATTTCACTGTCGCCTTTTCCGTCCTCTATTAAAAAACTTTGGCAATCACAATGCTTCTTTGGATTTCAGTATCGCTCCTTCCTTCCTCTGTTAAAACACTTTGGCTATCACAAGGCTCCTTCGCATTTCAGTGTCCTTTTTCCGTCCTCTGTTAAAACTCTTGGCTATTCGAAGGCTCTTTTGAATTTCACTGTCGCCTTTTCCGTCCTCTATTAAAAAACTTTGGCAATCACAATGCTTCTTTGGATTTCAGTATCGCTCCTTCCTTCCTCTGTTAAAACACTTTGGCTATCACAAGGCTCCTTCGCATTTCAGTGTCGCTTTTTCCGTCCTCTGTTAAAAACTCTTGGCTATTCGAAGGCTCTTTTGAATTTCACTGTCGCCTTTTCCGTCCTCTATTAAAAAAACTTTTTGGCAATCACAATGCTTCTTTGGATTTCAGTATCGCTCCTTCCTTCCCCTGTTAAAACACTTTGGCTATCACAAGGCTCCTTCGCATTTCAGTGTCGCTTTTTCCGTCCTCTGTTAAAACTCTTGGCTATTCGAAGGCTCTTTTGAATTTCACTGTCGCCTTTTCCGTCCTCTATTAAAAAAACTTTGGCAATCACAATGCTTCTTTGGATTTCAGTATCGCTCCTTCCTTCCTCTGTTAAAACACTTTGGCTATCACAAGGCTCCTTCGAATTTCAGTGTCGCTTTTTCCGTCCTCTGTTAAAACTCTTGGCTATTCGAATGCTCTTTTGAATTTCACTGTCGCCTTTTCCGTCCTCTATTAAAAAAACTTTGGCAATCACAATGCTTCTTTGGATTTCAGTATCGCTCCTTCCTTCCTCTGTTAAAACACTTTGGCTATCACAAGGCTCCTTCGCATTTCAGTGTCGCTTTTTCCGTCCTCTGTTAAAACTCTTGGCTATTCGAAGGCTCTTTTGAATTTCACTGTCGCCTTTTCCGTCCTCTATTAAAAAAACTTTGGCAATCACAATGCTTCTTTGGATTTCAGTATCGCTCCTTCCTTCCTCTGTTAAAACACTTTGGCTATCACAAGGCTCCTTCGCATTTCAGTGTCGCTTTTTCCGTCCTCTGTTAAAACTCTTGGCTATTCGAAGGCTCTTTTGAATTTCACTGTCGCCTTTTCCGTCCTCTATTAAAAAAACTTTGGCAATCACAATGCTTCTTTGGATTTCAGTATCGCTCCTTTCTTCTTCTGTTAAAACACTTTGGCTATCACAAGGCTCCTTCGCATTTCAGTGTCGCTTTTTCCGTCCTCTGTTAAAACTCTTGGCTATTCGAAGGCTCTTTTGAATTTCACTGTCGCTTTTTCCGCCTCTATTAAAAAAACTTTGGCAATCACAATGCTTCTTTGGATTTCAGTATCGCTCCTTCCTTCCTCTGTTAAAACACTTTGGCTAAGGCTCCTTCGCATTTCAGTGTCGCTTTTTCCGTCCTCTGTTAAAAAACTTGGCTATTCGAAGGCTCTTTTTGAATTTCACTGTCGCTTTTCCGTCCTCTATTAAAAAACTTTGGCAATCACAATGCTTCTTTATTTCAGTATCGCTCCTTCCTTCCTCTGTTAAAACACTTTGGCTATCACAAGGCTCCTTCGCATTTCAGTGTCGCTTTTTCCGTCCTCTGTTAAAACTCTTGGCTATTCGAAGGCTCTTTTGAATTTCACTGTCCTTTTTCCGTCCTCTATTAAAAAAAAACTTTGGCAATCACAATGCTTCTTTGGATTTCAGTATCGCTCCTTCCTTCCTCTGTTAAAACACTTTGGCTATCACAAGGCTCCTTCGCATTTCAGTGTCGCTTTTTCCGTCCTCTGTTAAAACTCTTGGCTATTCGAAGGCTCTTTTGAATTTCACTGTCTTTTCCGTCCTCTATTAAAAAAACTTTGGCAATCACAATGCTTCTTTGGATTTCAGTATCGCTCCTTCCTTCCTCTGTTAAAACACTTTGGCTATCACAAGGCTCCTTTGCATTTCAGTGTCGCTTTTCCGTCCTCTGTTAAAACTCTTGGCTATTCGAAGGCTCTTTTGAATTTCACTGTCGCCTTTTCCGTCCTCTATTAAAAAACTTTGGCAATCACAATGCTTCTTTGGATTTCAGTATCGCTCCTTCCTTCCTCTGTTAAAACACTTTGGCTATCATCCAAAGGCTCCTTCGCATTTCAGTGTCGCTTTTTCCGTCCTCTGTTAAAACTCTTGGCTATTCGAAGGCTCTTTTGAATTTCACTGTCGCCTTTTCCGTCCTCTATTAAAAAACTTTGGCAATCACAATGCTTCTTTGGATTTCAGTATCGCTCCTTCCTTCCTCTGTTAAAACACTTTGGCTATCACAAGGCTCCTTCGAATTTCAGTGTCGCTTTTTCCGTCCTCTGTTAAAACTCTTGGCTATTCGAATGCTCTTTTGAATTTCACTGTCGCCTTTTCCGTCCTCTATTAAAAAACTTTGGCAATCACAATGCTTCTTTGGATTTCAGTATCGCTCCTTCCTTCCTCTGTTAAAACACTTTGGCTATCAAGGCTCCTTCGCATTTCAGTGTCCTTTTTTCCGTCCTCTGTTAAAACTCTTGGCTATTCGAAGGCTCTTTTTGAATTTCACTGTCGCTTTTCCGTCCTCTATTAAAAAAAACTTTTGCAATCACAATGCTTCTTTGGATTTCAGTATCGCTCCTTCCTTCCTCTGTTAAAACACTTTGGCTATCACAAGGCTCCTTCGCATTTCAGTGTCGCTTTTTCCGTCCTCTGTTAAAACTCTTGGCTATTCGAAGGTTCTTTTGAATTTCACTGTCGCCTTTTCCGTCCTCTATTAAAAAAACTTTGGCAATCACAATGCTTCTTTGGATTTCAGTATCGCTCCTTCCTTCCTCTGTTAAAACACTTTGGCTATCACAAGGCTCCTTCGCATTTCAGTGTCGCTTTTTCCGTCCTCTGTTAAAACTCTTGGCTATTCGAAGGCTCTTTTGAATTTCACTGTCGCCTTTTCCGTCCTCTATTAAAAAAACTTTGGCAATCACAATGCTTCTTTGGATTTCAGTATCGCTCCTTCCTTCCTCTGTTAAAACACTTTGGCTATCACAAGGCTCCTTCGCATTTCAGTGTCCTTTTTCCGTCCTCTGTTAAAACTCTTGGCTATTCGAAGGCTCTTTTGAATTTCACTGTCGCCTTTTCCGTCCTCTATTAAAAAAACTTTTTGGCAATCACTGTTAAAAATGCTTCTTTGATTTCAGTATCGCTCCTTCCTTCCTCTGTTAAAACACTTTGGCTATCACAAGGCTCCTTCGCATTTCAGTGTCGCTTTTTCCGTCCTCTGTTAAAACTCTTGGCTATTCGAAGGCTCTTTTGAATTTCACTGTCGCCTTTTCCGTCCTCTATTAAAAAAACTTTGGCAATCACAATGCTTCTTTGGATTTCAGTATCGCTCCTTCCTTCCTCTGTTAAAACACTTTGGCTATCACAAGGCTCCTTCGCATTTCAGTGTCGCTTTTTCCGTCCTCTGTTAAAACTCTTGGCTATTCGAAGGCTCTTTTGAATTTCACTGTCGCCTTTTCCGTCCTCTATTAAAAAACTTTTGGCAATCATAATGCTTCTTTTGATTTCAGTATCGCTCCTTCCTTCTTCTGTTAAACACTTTGGCTATCACAAGGCTCCTTCGCATTTCAGTGTTTTTTTCCGTCCTCTGTTAAAAAACTCTTGGCTATTCACAAGGCTCTTTTGAATTTCACTGTCCTTTTCCGTCCTCTATTAAAAAAACTTTGGCAATCACAATGCTTCTTTGGATTTCAGTATCGCTCCTTCCTTCTCTCTGTTAAACACTTTGGCTATCACAAAGGCTCCTTCGCATTTCAGTGTCCTTTTCCGTCCTCTGTTAAAACTCTTGGCTATTCGAAGGCTCTTTTGAATTTCACTGTCGCTTTTTCCGTCCTCTATTAAAAAACTTTGGCAATCACAATGCTTCTTTGGATTTCAGTATCGCTCCTTCCTTCCTCTGTTAAAACACTTTGGCTATCACAAGGCTCCTTCGCATTTCAGTGTCCTTTTTCCGTCCTCTGTTAAAACTCTTGGCTATTCGAAGGCTCTTTTGAATTTCACTGTCGCCTTTTCCGTCCTCTATTAAAAAAACTTTGGCAATCACAATGCTTCTTTGATTTCAGTATCGCTCCTTCCTTCCTCTGTTAAAACACTTTGGCTATCACAAGGCTCCTTCGCATTTCAGTGTCGCTTTTTCCGTCCTCTGTTAAAACTCTTGGCTATTCGAAGGCTCTTTTGAATTTCACTGTCCTTTTCCGTCCTCTATTAAAAAACTTTTGGCAATCACAATGCTTCTTTGGATTTCAGTATCGCTCCTTCCTTCCTCTGTTAAAACACTTTGGCTATCAGCTCCTTCGCATTTCAGTGTCCTTTTTCCTTCTGCATTTCAGTGTCGCTTTTTCCGTCCTCTGTTAAAACTCTTGGCTATTTGAAGGCTCTTTTTTAAAAAATTTCACTGTCGCATTTTTCCGTCCTCTATTAAAAACTAAAAAAAAACTTTTGGCAATCACAATGCTTCTTTGGATTTCAGTATCGCTCCTTCCTTCCTCTGTTAAAACACTTTGGCTATCACAAGGCTCCTTCGCATTTCAGTGTCCTTTTTCCGTCCTCTGTTAAAACTCTTGGCTATTCGAAGGCTCTTTTGAATTTCACTGTCCTTTTCCGTCCTCTATTAAAAAACTTTGGCAATCACAATGCTTCTTTGGATTTCAGTATCGCTCCTTCCTTCCTCTGTTAAAACACTTTGGCTATCACAAGGCTCCTTCGCATTTCAGTGTCCTTTTTCCGTCCTCTGTTAAAACTCTTGGCTATTCGAAGGCTCTTTTTGAATTTCACTGTCAAATTTCAGTGTTTTTTCCGTCCTCTATTAAAAAACTTTGGCAATCACAATGCTTCTTTGGATTTCAGTATCGCTCCTTCCTTCCTCTGTTAAAACACTTTTGGCTATCACAAGGCTCCTTCGCATTTCAGTGTCGCTTTTTCCGTCCTCTGTTAAAACTCTTGGCTATTCGAAGGCTCTTTTGAATTTCACTGTCGCCTTTTCCGTCCTCTATTAAAAAAACTTTGGCAATCACAAACTTCTTTGGATTTCAGTATCGCTCCTTCCTTCCTCTGTTAAAACACTTTGGCTATCAAGGCTCCTTCGCATTTCAGTGTCGCTTTTTCCGTCCTCTGTTAAAACTCTTGGCTATTCTTTTGAAGGCTCTTTTTTGCTTTTTCGTTTTTAAAAATTTCACTGTCCTTTTTCCGTCCTCTATTAAAAAACTTTTGGCAATCACAATGCTTCTTTGGATTTCAGTATCGCTCCTTCCTTCCTCTGTTAAAACACTTTGGCTATCACAAGGCTCCTTCGCATTTCAGTGTCGCTTTTTCCGTCCTCTGTTAAAACTCTTGGCTATTCGAAGGCTCTTTTGAATTTCACTGTCGCCTTTTCCGTCCTCTATTAAAAAAACTTTGGCAATCACAATGCTTCTTTGGATTTCAGTATCGCTCCTTCCTTCCTCTGTTAAAACACTTTGGCTATCACAAGGCTCCTTCGCATTTCAGTGTCGCTTTTTCCGTCCTCTGTTAAAACTCTTGGCTATTCGAAGGCTCTTTTGAATTTCACTGTCGCCTTTTCCGTCCTCTATTAAAAAACTTTGCTTAATCACAATGCTTCTTTGGATTTCAGTATCGCTCCTTCCTTCCTCTGTTAAAACACTTTGGCTATCACAAGGCTCCTTCGCATTTTCAGTGTCGCTTTTTTCCGTCCTCTGTTAAAACTCTTGGCTATTCGAAGGCTCTTTTGAATTTCACTGTCGCCTTTTCCGTCCTCTATTAAAAAACTTTGGCAATCACAATGCTTCTTTGGATTTCAGTATCGCTCCTTCCTTCCTCTGTTAAAACACTTTGGCTATCACAAGGCTCCTTCGCATTTTCAGTGTCCTTTTTTCCGTCCTCTGTTAAAACTCTTGGCTATTCGAAGGCTCTTTTTGAATTTCACTGTCGCCTTTTTCCGTCCTCTATAAAAAAAACTTTGGCAATCACAATGCTTCTTTGGATTTCAGTATCGCTCCTTCCTTCCTCTGTTAAAACACTTTGGCTATCACAAGGCTCCTTCGCATTTCAGTGTCGCTTTTCCGTCCTCTGTTAAAACTCTTGGCTATTCGAAGGCTCTTTGAATTTCACTGTCGCCTTTCCGTCCTCTATTAAAAAACTTTGGCAATCACAATGCTTCTTTGGATTTCAGTATCGCTCCTTCCTTCTCTGTTAAAACACTTTGGCTATCACAAGGTCCTTCATTTAGTGTCGCTTTTTAAAAAACTCTTGTCTTTCGAAGGCTCAATTTCACTGTCGCTTTTCCGTCCTCTATTAAAAACTTTTGCAATCTTCTTTTGATCTCTTTTCAGTATCGCTCCTTTTCTTCCTCTGTTAAAACACTTTTGGCTATCAAAGGCTCCTTCGCATTTCAGTGTCCTTTTTCCGTCCTCTGTTAAAACTCTTGGCTATTCGAAGGCTCTTTTGAATTTCACTGTCGCCTTTTCCGTCCTCTATTAAAAAACTTTGGCAATCACAATGCTTCTTTGGTTCAGTATCGCTCCTTCCTTCCTCTGTTAAAACACTTTGGCTATCACAAAGGCTCCTTCGCATTTCAGTGTCGCTTTTTCCGTCCTCTGTTAAAACTCTTGGCTATTCGAAGGCTCTTTTGAATTTCACTGTCGCCTTTTCCGTCCTCTATTAAAAAAAACTTTGGCAATCACAATGCTTCTTTGGATTTCAGTATCGCTCCTTCCTTCCTCTGTTAAAACACTTTTGGCTATCCAAGGCTCCTTCGCATTTCAGTGTCGCTTTTTCCGTCCTCTGTTAAAACTCTTGGCTATTCGAAGGCTCTTTTGAATTTCACTGTCGCTTTTTCCGTCCTCTATTAAAAAACTTTGGCAATCACAATGCTTCTTTGGATTTCAGTATCGCTCCTTCCTTCCTCTGTTAAAACACTTTGGCTATCCACAAAGGTTTTGCATTTCTCCTTCGCATTTCAGTGTCGCTCTTTTTCCGTCCTCTATTAAAAACTTTCAATTGGCTATTCAGTATCGCTCCTTCCTTCCTCTGTTAAAACAATTTCACTGTCGCATTTCAGTGTCCTTTTTCCGTCCTCTATTAAAAAAACTTTGGCTTTTGAATTTCTGTCGCTTTTCCGTCCTCTTCTTTGGCAATCATAATGCTTCTTTTTCAGTATCGCTCCTTCCTTCCTCTGTTAAAACACTTTGGCTATCACAAGGCTCCTTCGCATTTCAGTGTCCTTTTTCCGTCCTCTGTTAAAACTCTTGGCTATTCGAAGGCTCTTTTGAATTTCACTGTCGCTTTTTCCGTCCTCTATTAAAAAAACTTTGGCAATCCACAATGCTTCTTTGGATTTCAGTATCGCTCCTTCCTTCCCTGTTAAAACACTTTTGGCTATCACAAGGCTCCTTCGCATTTCAGTGTCGCTATTTCTTTTTTCCGTCCTCTGTTAAAACTCTTGGCTATTCGATTTCAAGCTCTTTTGAATTTTTGTCCTTTTCCGTTCTATTAAAAAAACTTTGCAATCTAATGCTTCTTGGATTTCAGTATCGCTCCTTCCTTCCTCTATTAAAACACTTTGGCTATCACAAGGCTCCTTCGCATTTCAGTGTCCTTTTTCCGTCCTCTGTTAAAACTCTTGGCTATTCGAAGGCTCTTTTGAATTTCCTGTCGCTTTTTTCCGTCCTCTATTAAAAAAACTTTGCAATCAAATGCTTCTTTGGATTTCAGTATCGCTCCTTCCTTCCTCTGTTAAAACACTTTGGCTATCACAAAGGCTCCTTCGCATTTCAGTGTCGCTTTTTCCGTCCTCTGTTAAAACTCTTGGCTATTCGAAGGCTCTTTTGAATTTCACTGTTTTTTCCGTCCTCTATTAAAAAACTTTGGCAATCACAATGCTTCTTTGGATTTTCAGTATCGCTCCTTCCTTCCTCTGTTAAAACACTTTGGCTATCACAAGGCTCCTTCGCATTTCAGTGTCCTTTTTCCGTCCTCTGTTAAAACTCTTGGCTATTCGAAGGCTCCTTTTGAATTTCACTGTCGCCTTTTTCCGTCCTCTATTAAAAAACTTTGGCAATCACAATGCTTCATTTTTCATCTTTTTCCTCGTCTTTGGCTATCACAATATCCTTTCAGTATCGCTATTCAGAGGCTCTTTTGAATTTCCTTCTTTTCTGTTAAAAAACTTTGCTTAATCCTGATAGCTTCTTTGGTTCAGTAGGCTCCTTTCGTTAAAACATTTCTAGTGTCCTTCGCATTTTTCCGTCCTCTGTTAAAACTCTTGGCTATTCGAATGCTCTTTTGAATTTCACTGTCGCTTTTTTCCGTCCTCTATTAAAAAACTTTGGCAATCACAATGCTTCTTTGGATTTCAGTATCGCTCCTTCCTTCCTCTGTTAAAACACTTTGGCTATCCACAAGGCTCCCTTCGCATTTCAGTGTCCTTTTTCCGTCCTCTGTTAAAACTCTTGGCTATTCGAAGGCTCTTTTGAATTTCACTGTCGCCTTTTCCGTCCTCTATTAAAAAAAACTTTGGCAATCACAATGCTTCTTTGGATTTCAGTATCGCTCCTTCCTTCCTCTGTTAAAACACTTTGGCTATCACAAGGCTCCTTCGCATTTCAGTGTCTTTTCCGTCCTCTGTTAAAACTCTTGGCTATTCGAAGGCTCTTTTTGAATTTCACTGTCGCCTTTTTCCGTCCTCTATTAAAAACAATGCTTTTGGCAATCATAATGCTTCTTTGGTTCAGTATCGCTCCTTCCTTCTCTATTCTGTTAAAACTTCTTTGGCTATCGCTCCTTCCTTCCTCTGTTAAAAAAAGGCTCCTTCGCATTTCAGTGTCCTTTTTCCGTCCTCTGTTAAAACTCTTGGCTATTCGAAGGCTCTTTTGAATTTCACTGTCGCCTTTTCCGTCCTCTATAAAAAAAAAAACTTTGGCAATCATAATGCTTCTTTGGATTTCAGTATCGCTCCTTCCTTCCTCTGTTAAAACACTTTGGCTATCCAAGGCTCCTTCGCATTTCAGTGTCGCTTTTTCCGTCCTCTGTTAAAACTCTTGGCTATTCAGAGGCTCTTTTGAATTTCACTGTCGCCTTTTCCGTCCTCTATTAAAAAACTTTGGCAATCACAATGCTTCTTTGGATTTCAGTATCGCTCCTTCCTTCCTCTGTTAAAACACTTTGGCTATCACAAGGCTCCCTTCGCATTTCAGTGTCCTTTTTCCGTCCTCTGTTAAAACTCTTGGCTATTCGAAGGCTCTTTTTGAATTTCACTGTCGCCTTTTCCGTCCTCTATTAAAAAAAAACTTTGGCAATCACAATGCTTCTTTGGATTTCAGTATCGCTCCTTCCTTCTTCTGTTAAAACACTTTGGCTATCACAAGGCTCCTTCGCATTTCAGTGTCCTTTTTCCGTCCTCTGTTAAAACTCTTGGCTATTCGAAGGCTCTTTTGAATTTCACTGTCGCCTTTTCCGTCCTCTATTAAAAAACTTTGGCAATCACAATGCTTCTTTGGATTTCAGTATCGCTCCTTCCTTCCTCTGTTAAAACACTTTTGGCTATCCACAAGGCTCCTTCGCATTTCAGTGTCGCTTTTTCCGTCCTCTGTTAAAACTCTTGGCTATTCGAATGCTCTTTTGAATTTCACTGTCCTTTTCCGTCCTCTATTAAAAAAACTTTGCTTAATCACAATGCTTCTTTGGATTTCAGTATCGCTCCTTCCTTCCTCTGTTAAAACACTTTGCACATTTCAGTGCTATCAAAGGCTCCTTCGCATTTCAGTGTCGCTTTTTTTTCCGTCCTCTGTTAAAACTCTTGGCTATTCGAAGGCTCCTTCTTTTGTTAAAATTTCACTGTCGCCTTTTCCGTCCTCTATTAAAAAAAACTTTGAATTTCACTGTAATCACAATGCTTCTTTGGATTTCAGTATCGCTCCTTCCTTCCTCTGTTCTTTGGCTTAAGGCTCCTTCGCATTTTCAGTGTCGCTTTTTTCCGTCCTCTGTTAAAACTCTTGGCTATTCGAAGGCTCTTTTGAATTTCCTGTCGCTTTTTCCGTCCTCTATTAAAAAAAACTTTTGGTAATTTTTCTTTGGATTTCAGTATCGCTCCTTCCTTCCTCTGTTAAAACTTTGGCTTCCACAAGGCTCCTTCGCATTTCAGTGTCGCGTCCTCTGTTAAAACTCTTGGCTTTCAAAGGCTCTTTTGAATTTCTGTCCTTTTCCGTCCTCTATTAAAAAAACTTTGGCAATCACAATGCTTCTTTTGGATTTCAGTATCGCTCCTTCCTTCCTCTGTTAAAACACTTTGGCTATCACAAGGCTCCTTCGCATTTCAGTGTCCTTTTTTCCGTCCTCTGTTAAAACTCTTGGCTATTCGAAGGCTCTTTTTGAATTTCACTGTCCTTTTCCGTCCTCTATTAAAAAACTTTTGCTTAATCCATTTCAATGCTTCTTTGGATTTCAGTATCGCTCCTTCCTTCCTCTGTTAAAAAACACTTTGGCTATCACAAGGCTCCTTCGCATTTCAGTGTCCTTTTTCCGTCCTCTGTTAAAACTCTTGGCTATTCGAAGGCTCTTTTGAATTTCACTGTCCTTTTCCGTCCTCTATTAAAAAACTTTGGCAATCACAATGCTTCTTTGGTTTCAGTATCGCTCCTTCCTTCCTCTGTTTAAAACACTTTGGCTATCCAAGGCTCCTTCGCATTTCAGTGTCGCTTTTTCCGTCCTCTGTTAAAACTCTTGGCTATTCGAAGGCTCTTTTGAATTTCACTGTCGCTTTTCCGTCCTCTATTAAAAAAACTTTGCAATCACAATGCTTCTTTGGATTTCAGTATCGCTCCTTCCTTCCTCTATTTAAAACACTTTGGCTATCACAAGGCTCCTTCGCATTTCAGTGTCACTTTTTCCGTCCTCTGTTAAAACTCTTGGCTATTCAGAGGCTCTTTTGAATTTCACTGTCCTTTTTCCGTCCTCTATTAAAAAACTTTGGCAAATCACAATGCTTCTTTGGATTTCAGTATCGCTCCTTCCTTCCTCTGTTAAAACACTTTGGCTATCAAGGCTCCTTCGCATTTCAGTGTCGCTTTTTCCGTCCTCTGTTAAAACTCTTGGCTATTCAAGGCTCTTTTGAATTTCACTGTCCTTTTCCGTCCTCTATTAAAAAAACTTTGGCAATCACAATGCTTCTTTTTTCAGTATCGCTCCTTCCTTCCTCTGTTAAAAAACACTTTTGGCTATCTGAGGCTCCTTCGCATTTCAGTGTCGCTTTTTCCGTCCTCTGTTAAAACTCTTGGCTATTCAAGGCTCTTTTGAATTTCACTGTCGCTTTTTTCCGTCCTCTATTAAAAAACTTTGCTTAATCACAATGCTTCTTTGGATTTCAGTATCATCCTTCCTTCCTCTGTTAAAACACTTTGGCTATCACAAAGGCTCCTTCGCATTTCAGTGTCGCTTTTTTCCGTCCTCTGTTAAAACTCTTGGCTATTCAATGCTCTTTTGTTAAAAAATTTCACTGCATTTTGTCGCTTTTCCTTTTCTTGGCGTCCTCTATTTCTGTCGCCTTTTCCGTCCTCTAAAAAAACTTTGCAATCACAATGCTTCTTTGGATTTCAGTATCGCTCCTTCCTTCCTCTGTTAAACACTTTGGCTATCACAAGGCTCCTTCGCATTTCAGTGTCCTTTTTCCGTCCTCTGTTAAAACTCTTGGCTATTCGAAGGCTCTTTTGAATTTCACTGTCGCTTTTCCGTCCTCTATTAAAAAACTTTGCTTAATCCACAATGCTTCTTTGGTTCAGTATCGCTCCTTCCTTCCTCTGTTAAAACACTTTGGCTATCCAAGGCTCCTTCGCATTTCAGTGTCGCTTTTCCGTCCTCTGTTAAAACTCTTGGCTATTCGAAGGCTCTTTTGAATTTCACTGTCCTTTTCTTTTGTCGCCCTTTTCCGTAAAAAACTTTGTAATCACAATGCTTCTTTGGATTTCAGTATCGCTCCTTCCTTCCTCTGTTAAAACACTTTGGCTATCACAAGGCTCCTTCGCATTTCAGTGTCCTTTTCCGTCCTCTGTTAAAACTCTTGGCTATTCGAAGGCTCTTTTGAATTTCACTGTCCTTTCCGTCCTCTATTAAAAAAACTTTGCAATCACAATGCTTCTTTGGATTTCAGTATCGCTCCTTCCTTCCTCTGTTAAAACACTTTGGCTATCACAAAGGCTCCTTCGCATTTCAGTGTCCTTTTTCCGTCCTCTGTTAAAACTCTTGGCTATTCAAAGGCTCTTTTGAATTTCACTGTCGCTTTTCCGTCCTCTATTAAAAAAAAACTTACTTCTTTGCAATTTCAGTATCGCTCTTCTTTCTGTTAAAACACTTTTTGGCTTCAGTCCTTCGCTCGCTTTTCCTTCCTCTGTTAAAACTCTTTGGCTACATATGCTTTTGGATTTCAGTATCGCTCCTTCTTCCTCTGTTAAACTACTTTTTCTCCTTCGCCTTTTCATTTTCAGTGTCGCATTTTTTCCGTCCTCTGTTAAAACTCTTGGCTATTCGAAGGCTCTTTTGAATTTCACTGTCGCCTTTTCCGTCCTCTATTAAACTTTCTTTTGGCAATCACAATGCTTCTTTGGATTTCAGTATCGCTCCTTCCTTCCTCTGTTAAAACACTTTGGCTATCACAAGGCTCCTTCGCATTTTTCAGTGTCGCTTTTTCCGTCCTCTGTTAAAACTCTTGGCTATTCGAAGGCTCTTTTGAATTTCACTGTCGCCTTTTCCGTCCTCTATTAAAAAACTTTGGCAATCACAATGCTTCTTTGGATTTTCAGTATCGCTCCTTCCTTCCTCTGTTAAAACACTTTTGGCTATCACAAGGCTCCTTCGCATTTCAGTGTTTTTTTCCGTCCTCTGTTAAAACTCTTGGCTATTCGAAGGCTCTTTTGAATTTCACTGTCCTTTTCCGTCCTCTATTAAAAAACTTTGGCAATCACAATGCTTCTTTGGATTTCAGTATCGCTCCTTCCTTCCTCTGTTAAAACACTTTGGCTATCCAAGGCTCCTTCGCATTTCAGTGTCGCTTTTTCCGTCCTCTGTTTAAAACTCTTGGCTATTCGAAGGCTCTTTTGAATTTCACTGTCGCTTTTTCCGTCCTCTATTAAAAAAACTTTTTGGCAATCACAATGCTTCTTTGGATTTCAGTATCGCTCCTTCCTTCCTCTGTTAAAACACTTTGGCTATCAAAGGCTCCTTCGCATTTCAGTGTCGCTTTTCCGTCCTCTGTTAAAACTCTTGGCTATTCAAGGCTCTTTTGAATTTCACTGTCCTTTTCGTCCTCTATTAAAAAACTTTGGCAATCTGATGCTTCTTTGGATTTCAGTATCGCTCCTTCCTTCCTCTGTTAAAACACTTTGGCTATCACAAAGGCTCCTTCGCATTTCAGTGTCGCTTTTCCGTCCTCTGTTAAAACTCTTGGCTATTCGAAAGGCTCTTTTGAATTTCACTGCCTTTTATTTCGCCTTTTCCGTCCTCTATTAAAAAACTTTGGCAATCACAATGCTTCTTTTGGATTTCAGTATCGCTCCTTCCTTCCTCTGTTAAAACACTTTGGCTATCACAAGGCTCCTTCGCATTTCAGTGTCGCTTTTTCCGTCCTCTGTTAAAACTCTTGGCTATTCAGAAGGCTCTTTTGAATTTCACTGTCGCCTTTTCCGTCCTCTATTAAAAAACTTTTGCTTAATCACAATGCTTCTTTTGGATTTCAGTATCGCTCCTTCCTTCCTCTGTTAAACACTTTTGGCTATCACAAAGGCTCCTTCGCATTTCAGTGTCGCTTTTCCGTCCTCTGTTAAAACTCTTGGCTATTCGAATGCTCTTTTGAATTTTTCGCCTTTTCCTGTCTATTAAAAAACTTTTGCAATCACAATGCTTCTTTATTTTCAGTATCGCTCCTTCCTTCCTCTGTTAAAAACTTTGGCTATCAAAGCTCCTTCGCAATGCTTCGAAGGCTCTTTTTGAATTTCACTGTCGCCTTTTCCGTCCTCTATTAAAAAAAAAATCAATGCTTCTTTTCAGTATTCCTTCCTTCTCTGTTAAAACACTTTTGGCTATCACAATGCTCCTTCAGTATCGCTTTTCCGTCCTCTGCATTTCAGTGTCTTTTTCCGTCCTCTGTTAAAACTCTTATTATTCGAAGGCTCTCTTTTGAATTTCACTGTCGCTTTTTCCGTCCTCTATTAAAAACTTTTGGCAATCGCCAATGCTTCTTTGGATTTCAGTATCGCTCCTTCCTTCCTCTGTTAAAACACTTTGGCTATCACAAGGCTCCTTCATTTCAGTGTCCTTTTCCGTCCTCTGTTAAAACTCTTGGCTATTCAGAAGGCTCTTTTGAATTTCACTGTCGCCTTTTTCCGTCCTCTATTAAAAAACTTTGGCAATCACAATGCTTCTTTGGATTTCAGTATCGCTCCTTCCTTCCTCTGTTAAAACACTTTGGCTATCACAAGGCTCCTTCGCATTTTCAGTGTCTTTTTCCGTCCTCTGTTAAAACTCTTGGCTATTCGAAGGCTCTTTTGAATTTCACTGTCGCTTTTTTCCGTCCTCTATTAAAAAAAACTTTGGCAATCACAATCTTCTTTGGATTTCAGTATCGCTCCTTCCTTCCTCTGTTAAAACACTTTGGCTATCACAAAGGCTCCTTCGCATTTTCAGTGTCGCTTTTCCGTCCTCTGTTAAAACTCTTGGCTATTCAAGGCTCTTTTTGAATTTCACTGTCCTTTTTCGTCCTCTATTAAAAAACTTTGGCAATCAATGCTTCTTTGGATTTCAGTATCGCTCCTTCCTTCCTCTGTTAAAACACTTTGGCTATCAAGGCTCCTTCGCATTTCAGTGTCCTTTTCCGTCCTCTGTTAAAACTCTTGGCTATTAAAACTCTTTTGAATTTCACTGTCCTTTTCCGTCCTCTATTAAAAAAAATAATCCAATGATTTCAGTATCGCTCCTTCCTTCTCTGTTAAAACACTTTGGCTATCCACAAAGGCTCCCTTCGCATTTCAGTGTCCTTTTTTCCGTCCTCTGTTAAAACTCTTGGCTAAAGGCTCTTTTGAATTTCACTGTCGCCTTTTCCGTCCTCTATTAAAAAACTTTGCTTAATCACCAATGCTTCTTTGGATTTCAGTATCGCTCCTTCCTTCCTCTGTTAAAACACTTTGGCTATCACAAAGGCTCCCTTCGCATTTCAGTGTCGGTTTTTCCGTCCTCTGTTAAAACTCTTGGCTATTCGAAGGCTCTTTTGAATTTCACTGTCGCCTTTTCCGTCCTCTATTAAAAAAACTTTGGCAATCACAATGCTTCTTTGGATTTCAGTATCGCTCCTTCCTTCCTCTGTTAAAACACTTTGGCTATCACAAGGCTCCTTCGCATTTCAGTGTCGCTTTTTTCCGTCCTCTGTTAAAACTCTTGGCTATTCGAAGGCTCTTTTGAATTTCACTGTCCTTTTCCGTCCTCTATTAAAAAAAAACAATGCTTCTTTGGAGTTCAGTATCGCTCCTTCCTTCCTCTGTTAAAACACTTTGGCTATTCCTTCGCATTTCAGTGTCCTTTTTTTCAGTATCGCTCTTTCCTTCCTCTGTTAAAAAAACTTTAATCCGTGCTCCTTCAATTTCAGTATCGCTCTTCCTTCCTCTGTTAAAAACTTTGGCTATCACAAAGGCTCCTTCGCATTTCAGTGTCGCTTTTCCGTCCTCTGTTAAAACTCTTGGCTATTCGAAGGCTCTTTTGAATTTCACTGTCGCTTTTTCCGTCCTCTATTAAAAAAAAACTTTGGCAATCATTTCAATCGCTTCTTCGCATTTCAGTGTCGCTTTTTCCGTCCTCTGTTAAAACTCTTGGCTATTCGAAGCCTCTTGAATTTCCTGTCCTTTTCCGTCCTTAAAAAAACTTTGCAATCATACGTTTCTTCTTTTTTCAGTAAGCTCCTTCCTTCCTCTGTTAAAAACATTTCAGTCCTTCGCATTTTGTCCTTTTTCCTCTGTTAAAACTCTTGGCTATTCGAATGCTCTTTTGAATTTCACTGTCGCCTTTTCCGTCCTCTATTAAAAAACTTTGGCAATCACAATGCTTCTTTGGATTTCAGTATCGCTCCTTCCTTCCTCTGTTAAAACACTTTGGCTATCACAAAGGCTCCTTCGCATTTCAGTGTCCTTTTTTCCGTCCTCTGTTAAAACTCTTGGCTATTCGAAGGTTCTTTTGAATTTCACTGTCGCTTTTCCGTCCTCTGTTAAAAAACTTTGCTTAATCACAATGCTTCTTTTGGATTTCAGTATCGCTCCTTCCTTCCTCTGTTAAAACACTTTGGCTATTCGAAGGCTCCTTCGCATTTCAGTGTCGCTTTTTCCGTCCTCTATTAAAACTCTTGGCTATTCAGGCTCTTTTGAATTTCACTGTCGCCTTTTCCGTCCTCTATTAAAAAAAACTTTGGCAATCATTTTTTCAATGCTTCTTTGGATTTCAGTATCGCCTTTTCGTCCTCTTCCTTCCTCTGTTAAAGTATCACTTTCCGTCCTCTATTAAACAAGGCAATTCTTCTGCATTTCAGTGTCGCTTTTCCGTCCTCTGTTAAAACTCTTGGCTATTTGCATTTCAGTGTCGCTCTTTTGAATTTCACTGTCCTTTTCCGTCCTCTATTTAAAAAACTTTGGCAATCACAATGCTTCTTTGGATTTCAGTATCGTTCCTTCATTTCCTCTGTTAAAACACTTTGGCTATCCACAAGGCTCCTTCGCATTTCAGTGTCACTTTCCGTCCTCTGTTAAAACTCTTGGCTATTCGAAAGGCTTTTTTAATTTCACTGTCGCCTTTTCCGTCCTCTATTAAAAAACTTTTGGCAATCACAATGCTTCTTTTGGATTTCAGTATCGCTCCTTCCTTCCTCTGTTAAAACACTTTGGCTATCACAAGGCTCCTTCATTTCAGTGTCGCTTTTTTCCGTCCTCTGTTAAAACTCTTGGCTATTCGAAGGCTCTTTTTGAATTTCACTGTCGCCTTTTCCGTCCTCTATTAAAAAACTTTGGCAATCACAATGCTTCTTTGGTTTCAGTATCGCTCCTTCCTTCCTCTGTTAAAACACTTTTGGCTATCCACAAGGCTCCTTCGCATTTCAGTGTCGCTTTTCCGTCCTCTGTTAAAACTCTTGGCTATTCGAAGGCTCTTTTGAATTTCACTGTCGCCTTTTCCGTCCTCTATTAAAAAACTTTGCAATCACAATGCTTCTTTGGTTTCAGTATCGCTCCTTCCTTCTTCTGTTAAAACACTTTGGCTATCACAAAGGCTCCTTCGCATTTCAGTGTCCTTTTTCCGTCCTCTGTTAAAACTCTTGGCTATTGAAAGGCGTCCTTTTAAAAAATTTCACAATGCTTCTTTGGATTTCTCCTTCCTTCTCTATTAAAAAAAAAACTTTGGCAATCACAATGTCTTTTTGATTTTCAGTAAAAAATCGCTCCTTCCTTCCTCTGTTAAAACACTTTTTCACTGCATTTCAGTGTCGCTTTTCGTCCCTTCTTCCTCTCTTTAAAAAACACTTTCGCCTTTTCCTTCCTCTATTAAAACACTTTCCTTCAATTTCGCTCCATTTTGTTCTTTGGCTATGCTCCTTTTTCCGTGTCTCTTTTGTTCTGTTAAAACTCTTGGCTATTCGAAGGCTTTTTTGAATTTCACTGTCCTTTTTCCGTCCTCTATTAAAAAAACTTTGGCAATCACAATGCTTCTTTTGGATTTCAGTATCGCTCCTTCCTTCCTCCTGTTAAAACACTTTGGCTATCACAAGGCTCTTCAATTTCAGTGTCGCTTTTTTCCGTCCTCTGTTAAAACTCTTGGCTATTCGAATGCTCTTTTCGTCGTCTATTAAAAAAATTTCACTCACAATGCTTCTTTTTTTCAAAGTATCGTCCTCTATTTAAAAAACTTTGGCTCAATCACAATGCTTCATTTTGTCGCTTTTTTCCTCTGTTATCTTGGCTATTCGAAGGCTCTTCCTTTTTCCTCTGTTAAAAAACTTTGGCAATCACAATGCTTCTTTGGATTTCAGTATCGCTCCTTCCTTCCTCTGCTTTGGCTATCGGTCCTTCAATTTCAGTGTCGCTTTTTCCGTCCTCTGTTAAAACTCTTGGCTATTCGAATGCTCTTTTGAATTTCAACGTCCTTTTCCGTCCTCTATTAAAAAACTTTGGCAATCACAATGCTTCTTTGGATTTCAGTATCGCTCCTTCCTTCCTCTGTTAAAACACTTTAGCTATCAAAGGCTCCTTCGCATTTCAGTGTCGCTTTTTCCGTCCTCTGTTAAAACTCTTTTTGGCTTTAAAAAACTTTGGCAATTCTTTTTGAATTTCACTGTCGCCTTTTCCGTCCTCTATTAAAAAACTTTGGCAATCACAATGCTCCTTTGGATTTCAGTATCGCTCCTTCCTTCCTCTGTTAAAACTCTTTGGCTATCACAAGGAATTTCTTCGCATTTCAGTGCTTCTTTTTCCGTCCTCTGTTAAAACTCTTGGCTATTCGAAGGCATTTCAGTGTCGCTTTTTTCCGTCCTCTTTGAATTTCACTGTCGCCTTTTCCGTCCTCTATTAAAAAAACTTTGCAATCACAATGCTTCTTTGGATTTCAGTATCGCTCCTTCCTTCTTCTGTTAAAAACACTTTGGCTATCACAAGGCTCCTTCGCATTTCAGTGTCGCTTTTCCGTCCTCTGTTAAAACTCTTGGCTATTCGAAGGCTCTTTTGAATTTCACTGTCCTTTTCCGTCCTCTATTAAAAAAACTTGGCAATCACAATTTCTTTGATTTCAGTATCCTTCGCATTTCCTTCTTCTTCTGTTAAAACACTTATGCTATCACAAGGTTCCCTTCATTTTCACTTTGTCTGAATGCTTCTGCAGTTTCTATTTTCCGTCCTCTGTTAAAACTTTGGCTATTCAAGGGCTCCTTCGATTTCAGTGTCTTTTTGTTAAAATTTCACTGTCCTTTCCTTTCCGTCCTCTATTAAAAAAACTTTGGCAATCACAATGCTTCTTTGGATTTCAGTATCGCTCCTTCCTTCCTCTGTTAAAACACTTTGGCTATGATAAGGCTCCTTCGCATTTCAGTGTGCTTTTTCCGTCCTCTGTTAAAACTCTTGGCTATTCAGATAGCTCTTTTGAATTTCACTGTCGCCTTTTCCGTCCTCTATTAAAAAAACTTTGGCAATCAATGCTTCTTTGGGTTTCAGTATCGCTCCTTCCTTCTTCTGTTAAAACACTTTGGCTATCACAAAGGCTCCTTCGCATTTCAGTGTCGCTTTTTCCGTCCTCTGTTAAAACTCTTGGCTATTCGAAGGTTCTTTTGAATTTCACTGTCCTTTTCCGTCCTCTATTAAAAAACTTTGGCAATCACAATGCTTCTTTGGATTTCAGTATCGCTCCTTCCTTCCTCTGTTAAAACACTTTGGCTATCCATGGGCTCCTTCGCATTTCAGTGTCGCTTTTTCCGTCCTCTGTTAAAACTCTTGGCTATTCGAAGGCTCTTTTGAATTTCTGTCTTTTTTCCGTCCTCTATTAAAAAAAACTTTGCAATCACAATGCTTCTTTGGATTTCAGTATCGCTCCTTCCTTCCTCTGTTAAAACACTTTGGCTATCACAAGGCTCCTTCGCATTTCAGTGTCCTTTTTCCGTCCTCTGTTAAAACTCTTGGCTATTCGTCTTCTATTTTGAATTTCACTGTCGCCTCCTTCCGTCCTTCTATGAAAAAAACTTTGCTATTGCACAGGCTAATTTTTTCTTTTTTGGTTTTCTTGTATCGCTCCTTCCTTCCTCTGTTAAAACACTTTGGCTATCACAAGGCTCCTTCGCATTTCAGTGTCGCTTTTCCGTCCTCTGTTAAAACACTTTGGCTATTCGAAGGCTCTTTCGAATTTCACTGTCGCTTTTTCCGTCTCTCTATTAAAAAACTTTTGAATTTTGTCGCCTTTCGTCCTCTATTAATGCTTCTTTTTTGAGTATCGCTCCTTCCTTCCTCTGTTAAAACACTTTGGCTATCAAGGCTCCTTCGCATTTCAGTGTCGCTTTTTTCCGTCCTCTGTTAAAACTCTTGGCTATTCGAAGGCTCTTTTGAATTTCACTGTCGCCTTTTTCCGTCCTCTATTAAAAAACTTTGGCAATCACAATGCTTCTTTAGTTCAGTATCGCTCCTTCCTTCCTCTGTTAAAACACTTTGGCTATCACAAAGGCTCCTTCGCATTTCAGTGTCCTTTTTCCGTCCTCTGTTAAAACTCTTGGCTATTCGAAGGCTCTTTTGAATTTCACTGTCGCCTTTTCCGTCCTCTATTAAAAAAACTTTGGCAATCCACAATGCTTCTTTGGATTTCAGTATCGCTCCTTCCTTCCTCTGTTAAAAAACACTTGGCTACAAGGCTCCTTCAATTTTTCAGTGTCGCTTTTTCCGTCCTCTGTTAAAACTCTTGGCTATTCGAAAGGTTCTTTTTGAATTTCACTGTCGCCTTTTCCGTCCTCTATTAAAAAACTTTGGCAATCACAATGCTTCTTTGGATTTCAGTATCGCTCCTTCCTTCCTCTGTTAAAACACTTTGGCTATCACAAGGCTCCTTCGCATTTCAGTGTCGCTTTTTCCGTCCTCTGTTAAAACTCTTGGCTATTCGAAGGTTTTTTGAATTTCACTGTCGCCTTTTCCGTCCTCTATTAAAAAACTTTGGCAAAATGCTTCTTTGGATTTCAGTATCGCTCCTTCCTTCCTCTGTTAAAACACTTTGGCTATCACAAGGCTCCTTCGCATTTCAGTGTCGCTTTTTCCGTCCTCTGTTAAAACTCTTGGCTATTCGAAGGCTCTTTTGAATTTCACTGTCGCCTTTTCCGTCCTCTATTAAAAAACTTTGGCAATCACAATGCTTCTTTGGATTTCAGTATCGCTCCTTCCTTCCTCTGTTAAAACACTTTGGCTATCACAAGGCTCCTTCGCATTTCAGTGTCGCTTTTTCCGTCCTCTGTTAAAACTCTTGGCTATTCTTTGAATTTCACTGTCGCCTTTTCAGTCCTCTGTCGCTTCTTTTTCCGTCCTCTGTTAAAACTCTTTGGCTATCACAAGGCTCCCTTCGCATTTCAGTGTCGCTTTTTCCTCTGTTAAAACTCTTGGCTTTCTTGAAGGCTCTGTCGCCTTTTCCGTCCTCTATTAAAAAAACTTTGGCAATCACAATGCTTCTTTGGATTTCAGTATCGCTCCTTCCTTCCTCTGTTAAAACACTTTGGCTATCAAGGCTCCTTCGAATTTCAGTGTCGCTTTTTCCGTCCTCTGTTAAAACTCTTGGCTATTCGAATGCTCTTTTGAATTTCACTGTCCTTTTCCGTCCTCTATTAAAAAACTTTGGCAATCACAATGCTTCTTTGGATTTCAGTATCGCTCCTTCCTTCCTCTGTTAAAACACTTTGGCTATCACAAGGCTCCTTCGCATTTCAGTGTCGCTTTTCCGTCCTCTGTTAAAACTCTTGGCTATTCGAAGGTTCTTTTTGAATTTCACTGTCGCCTTTTCCGTCCTCTATTAAAAAACTTTGGCAATCACAATGCTTCTTTGGATTTCAGTATCGCTCCTTCCTTCCTCTGTTAAAACACTTTGGCTATCACAAGGCTCCTTCGCATTTCAGTGTCGCTTTTTCCGTCCTCTGTTAAAACTTTTTGGTTATTCAAAGGCTCTTTTTGAATTTCACTGTCGCCTTTTCCGTCCTCTATTAAAAAAACTTTGCTTAATCCATAATGTCTTTGGTTTCAGTATCGCTCCTTCCTTCCTCTGTTAAAACACTTTGGCTATAAGGCTCCTTCATTTCAGTGTCGCTTTTTTTCCGTCCTCTGTTAAAACTCTTGGCTATTCGAAGGTTCTTTTGAATTTCACTCTTTCCCTTTTCCGTCCTCTATTAAAAAACTTTGGTAATCAATGCTTCTTTGGATTTCTCGCTCCTTTCTGTTAAAACATTTTTGGCTATCCTGGCTCCTTCTTTTTCAGTGTCCATTTTCCGTCCTCTGTTAAAACTCTTGGCTATTGAAGGCTCTTTTGAATTTCACTGTCGCCTTTTCCGTCCTCTATTAAAAAACTTTGCAATTGTGCTTCTTTGATTTCAGTATCGCTCCTTCCTTCTTTCTGTTAAAAAACACTTTGGCTATCACAAGGCTCCTTCGCATTTCAGTGTCCTTTTTTCCGTCCTCTGTTAAAACTCTTGGCTATTCGAAGGCTCTTTTGAATTTCACTGTCGCCTTTTCGTCCTCTATTAAAAAACTTTGGCAATCCACAATGCTTCTTTGGATTTCAGTATCGCTCCTTCCTTCCTCTGTTAAAACACTTTGGCTATAACTGGCTCCTTCGCATTTCAGTGTCCTTTTTCCGTCCTCTGTTAAAACTCTTGGCTATTCGAAGGCTCTTTTGAATTTCACTGTCGCCTTTTCCGTCCTCTATAAAAAAAAACTTTGGCAATCCACAATGCTTCTTTGGATTTCAGTATCGCTCCTTCCTTCCTCTGTTAAAACACTTTGGCTATCAAGGCTCCTTATGCATTTCAGTGTCGCTTTTTCCGTCCTCTGTTAAAACTCTTGGCTATTCGAAGTTCTTTTGAATTTCACTGTCGCCTTTTCCGTCCTCTATTAAAAAAACTTTGCAATCACAATGCTTCTTTGGATTTCAGTATCGCTCCTTCCTTCCTCTGTTAAAACACTTTGGCTATCACAAAGGCTCCTTCGCATTTCAGTGTCGCTTTTTCCGTCCTCTGTTAAAACTCTTGGCTATTCAGAAGGCTCTTTTGAATTTCACTGTCCTTTTTCCGTCCTCTATTAAAAAAACTTTGGCAATCACAATGCTTCTTTGGATTTCAGTATCGCTCCTTTCCTTCCTCTGTTAAATGATATTTGGCTATCACAAAGGCTCTTTCGATTTCAGTTTTTTGTCGCTTTTTCCGTCCTCTGTTAAAACTCTTGGCTATTCGAAGGCTCTTTTTGAATTTCACTGTCGCCTTTTCGTCCTCTATTAAAAAAACTTTGGCAATCACAATGCTTCTTTGGTTCAGTATCGCTCCTTTAACTGTTAAAACACTTTGGCTATCACAAGGCTCCTTCGCATTTCAGTGTCTATTTTCCGTCCTCTGTTAAAACTGGGTTCGAAGGCTCTTTTGAATTTCCTGTTGCCTTTTCCGTCCTCTATTAAAAAAAACTTTGGCAATCAATGCTTCTTTATTTGGGTCGCTCCTTCCTTCCTCTGTTTCACTTTGGCTATCTGGCTTTCGCATTTCAGTGTCGCATTTTTCCGTCCTCTGTTAAAACTCTTGGTTATTCGAAGGCTCTTTTGGATTTCACTGTCGCTTTTTTTTCCGTCTCTATTAAAAAACTTTTGTAATCACAATACCTTTGGATTTCAGTATCGCTCCTTCCTTCCTCTGTTAAAACACTTTGGCTATCTGCATAAAGCTCCTTCGCATTGTTTCATCTGTCGCTTTTTTTCCTGTCCTCTGTTAAAACTCTTGGCTTTGGAGGCTCTTTTGAATTTCTACTGTCGCATTTTTTTTTCCGTCCTCTATTAAAAACTTTTGCAATCACAATGCTTCTTTGGATTTCAGTATCGCTCCTTCCTTCCTCTGTTAAAACATCTTTGGCTATCAAAGGCTCCTTCGCATTTCAGTGTCTGTTTTTTCCGTCCTCTGTTAAAACTCTTGGCTATTCGAAGGCTCTTTTGAATTTCACTGTCCTTTTTTCCGTCCCTCTATTAAAAAAACTTTGGTAATCCTGCATGCTTCTTTGGATTTCAGTATCGCTCCTTCCTTCCTCTGTTAAAACACTTTGGCTATCACAAAGGCTCCTTCGCATTTCTTTGGATTCTGTTTTTTTCCGTCCTCTGTTAAAACTCTTGGATATTCGAGTAAGGTTCTTTTGAATTTCACTGTCGCTCAGTGTCCTTTTTTCCGTCCTCTATTAAAAAAACTTTGGCAATCACAATGCTTCTTTGGATTTCAGTATCGCTCCTTCCTTCCTCTGTTAAAACACTTTGGCTATGGGTTAAAGGCTCCTTTTGCATTTCAGTGTCGCTTTTTCCGTCCTCTGTTAAAACTCTTGGCTATTCAAGGCTCTTTTGAATTTCACTGTCGCCTTTTCCGTCCTCTATTAAAAAACCTTTGATAATGTGGGTTAACTGCTTCTTTGGATTTCAGTATCGCTCCTTCCTTCCTCTGTTAAAACACTTTGCTATCACAAGGCTCCTTCGCATTTCTTTGTCCTTTTTCCGTCTGTTAAAACTCTTTTTTTCATTGTTCCTCTATTAAAAAACTTTGGCTATTCTTTTGGAAGGCTCCTTCTTTTTAAAAATTTCATCACAAGGCTCCTTCGCATTTCAGTGTCGCTTTTTCCGTCCTCTGTTAAAAAACTTTGGTCCAATTAAAAAAATGCTTCTTTTTGGATTTCAGTATCGCTCCTTCCTTATTCTGTTAAAACACTTTGGCTATCACAAGGCTCCTTCGCATTTCAGTGTCGCTTTTCCTCCTCTGTTAAAACTCTTGGCTATTCGAAGGCTCTTTTGAATTTCACTGTCGCCTTTTCCGTCCTCTATTAAAAAAACTTTGTCAATCCTGATGCTTCTTTGGATTTCAGTATCCTTCCTTCTTCTGTTAAAACACTTTGGCTATCACAAGGCTCCTTCGCATTTCAGTGTCCTTTTTTCCGTCCTCTGTTAAAACTCTTGGCTATTCGAAGTTTCTTTTGAATTTCACTGTCGCTTTTTCCGTCCTCTATTAAAAAAACTTTGGCAATCACAATGCTTCTTTGGATTTCAGTATCGCTCCTTCCTTCCTCTGTTAAAACACTTTGGCTATCACATAATCCTTCGCATTTCAGTGTCGCTTTTTCCGTCCTCTGTTAAAACTCTTGGCTATTCGAAGGCTCTTTTGAATTTCACTGTCGCCTTTTTCCGTCCTCTATTAAAAAAACTTTGCAATCACAATGCTTCTTTGGATTTCAGTATCGCTCCTTCCTTCTTCTGTTAAAAGGCTCCTTCGCATTTCAGTGTTGCTTTTTTTGTCCTCTGTTCTTTTGAATTTTGTCCTCCGTCCTATTAAAAAAACTTTGGCAATCTGCATGCTTCTTTGGATTTCAGTATTGCTCCTTCCTTTCGCATTTCAGTGTCCTTTTTTCCGTCCTCTGTTAAAACTCTTGGCTATTCGAAGGCTCTTTGAATTTCACTGTCGCTTTTTTCCGTCCTCTATTAAAAAACTTTGGCAATGGGTTAATGCTTCTTTGGATTTCAGTATCGCTCCTTCCTTCCTCTGTTAAAACACTTTGGCTATCACAAGGCTCCTTCGCATTTCAGTGTCGCTTTTTGGGTCCTCTGTTAAAACTCTTGGATTTATTCGAAGGCTCTTTTTGAATTTCACTGTCGCTATTTTCCGTCCTCTATTAAAAAAACTTTGGCAATCACAATGCTTCTTTGGATTTCAGTATCGCTCCTTCCTTCCTCTGTTAAAACACTTTGGCTATCACAAGGCTCCTTCGCATTTCAGTGTCGCTTTTTCCGTCCTCTGTTAAAACTCTTGGCTATTCAAGGCTCTTTTCCATTTACTGTCGCTTTTCCGTCCTCTATTAAAAAAACTTTGGCAATTACAATGCTTCTTTGGATTTCAGTATCGCTCCTTCCTTCCTCTGTTAAAACACTTTGGCTATGATAAGGCTCCTTCGCATTTCAGTGTCGCTTTTTTCCGTCCTCTGTTAAAACTCTTGGCTATTCGAAGGCTCTTTTGAATTTCACTGTCGCCTTTTCCGTCCTCTATTAAAAAACTTTGGTAATCACAATGCTTCTTTGGATTTCAGTATCGCTCCTTCCTTCCTCTGTTAAAACACTTTGGCTATCACAAGGCTCCTTCGCATTTCAGTGTCGCTTTTTCCGTCCTCTGTTAAAACTCTTGGCTATTCAGAAGGCTCTTTTGAATTTCACTGTCTTTTTCCGTCCTCTATTAAAAAACTTTGGCAATCAATGCTTCTTTGGATTTCAGTATCGCTCCTTCCTTCCTCTGTTAAAACACTTTTGGCTATCACAAGGCTCCTTCGCATTTCAGTGTCGCTTTTTCCGTCCTCTGTTAAAACTCTTGGCTATTCAGAAGGCTCTTTTGAATTTCACTGTCGCTTTTCCGTCCTCTCTTAAAAAAACTTTCCATCTATGCTTCTTTGAATTTCAGTATTGCTCCTTCGGCGATCTGTTAAAAATCATTTCAATGCTATTTCTTTTGTCCTCTATTAAAAAAAATTTCAGTATCGCATAATCCTTCCTTCCTCTGTTAAAACACTTTGGCTATCACAAGGCTCCTTCGCATTTCAGTGTCCTTTTTCCGTCCTCTGTTAAAACTCTTGGCTATTCGAAGGCTCTTTTTGAATTTCACTGTCGCTTTTCCGTCCTCTATTAAAAAAACTTTGGCAATCACAATGCTTCTTTGGATTTCAGTATCGCTCCTTCCTTCCTCTGTTAAAACACTTTGGCTATCACAAGGCTCCTTCGCATTTCAGTGTCCTTTTTCCGTCCTCTGTTAAAACTCTTGGCTATTCGAAGGCTCTTTTGAATTTCACTGTCGCTTTTTCCGTCCTCTATTAAAAAAAACTTTGCATAATCCAATGCTTCTTTGGATTTCAGTATCGCTCCTTCCTTCCTCTGTTAAAACACTTTGGCTAACAAAGGCTCCTTCGCATTTCAGTGTCGCTTTTTCCGTCCTCTGTTAAAACTCTTGGCTATTCGAAGGCTCTTTTGAATTTCACTGTCGCTTTTCCGTCCTCTATTAAAAAACTTTGGCAATGGGTTAAATGCTTCTTTGGATTTCAGTATCGCTCCTTCCTTCCTCTGTTAAAACACTTTGGCTATCCAAGGCTCCTTCGCATTTCAGTGTCGCTTTTTCCGTCCTCTGTTAAAACTCTTGGCTATTGGGAAGGCTCTTTTGAATTTCACTGTCGCTTTTCCGTCCTCTATTAAAAAACTTTTGTAATCACAATGCTTCTTTGGATTTCAGTATCGCTCCTTCCTTCCTCTGTTAAAAACACTTTGGCTATCACAAAGGCTCCTTCGCATTTCAGTGTCCTTTTTCCGTCCTCTGTTAAAACTCTTGGCTATTCGAAGGCTCTTTTGAATTTCACTGTCCTTTTTCCGTCCTCTATTAAAAAAACTTTGGCAATCACAATGCTTCTTTGGATTTCAGTATCGCTCCTTCCTTCCTCTGTTAAAACACTTTGGCTATCACAAAGGCTCCTTCGCATTTCAGTGTCCTTTTTTCCGTCCTCTGTTAAAACTCTTGGCTATTCGAAGGCTCTTTTTGAATTTCACTGTCGCTTTTTTCCGTCCTCTATTAAAAAAACTTTGGCAATAATCTTCTTTAGGTTCAGTATGCTTCTTTGGATTTCAGTATCGCATTTCCTTCCTTTTTTTCCCTGTTAAAAACACTTTGGCTATTTCACTGTCGCTTTTTCCGTCCTCTTAAAAACTTTTTCAGTATCCTTTTTCCGTCCTCTGTTAAAACACTTTGTTCACAAGGCTCCTTCGCATTTCAGTGTCGCTTTTTTCCGTCCTAAAACTCTTGGCTATTCAAAAGGCTCTTTTGAATTTCACTGTCGCTTTTTGTCCTCTATTAAAAAAACTTTGGCAATCACAATGCTTCTTTGGATTTCAGTATCGCTCCTTCCTTCCTCTGTTAAAACACTTTGGCTATCACAAGGCTCCTTCGCATTTCAGTGTCGCTTTTTTCCGTCCTCTGTTAAAACTCTTGGCTATTCGAAGGCTCTTTTGAATTTCACTGTCGCTTTTTCCGTCCTCTATTAAAAAAACTTTGGTTAATCACAATGCTTCTTTGGATTTCAGTATCGCTCCTTCCTTCCTCTGTTAAAACACTTTGGCTATCAAGGCTCCTTCAATTTCAGTGTCGCTTTTTCCGTCCTCTGTTAAAACTCTTGGCTATTCGAAGGCTCTTTTGAATTTCACTGTCGCCTTTTCCGTCCTCTATTAAAAAAACTTTGGCAATCACAATGCTTCTTTGGATTTCAGTATCGCTCCTTCCTTCCTCTGTTAAAACACTTTGGCTATCACAAGGCTCCTTCGCATTTCAGTGTCGCTTTTTCCGTCCTCTGTTAAAACTCTTGGCTATTCGAAGGCTCTTTTGAATTTCACTGTCCTTTTTTCCGTCCTCTATTAAAAAACTTTGTAAAAAACTTCTTTTTGGATTTCAGTATCGCTCCTTCCTTCCTCTGTTAAAACACTTTGGCTATCACAAAGGCTCCTTCAATTTCAGTGTCTTTTTTTCCGTCCTCTGTTAAAACTCTTGGCTATTAAGGCTCTTTTGAATTTCACTGTCGCTTTTTCCGTCCTCTATTAAAAAACTTTGGCAATCCACAATGCTTCTTTGGATTTCAGTATCGCTCCTTCCTTCCTCTGTTAAAACACTTTGGCTATCCCAAGGCTCCTTCGAATTTCAGTGTCCTTTTTCCGTCCTCTGTTAAAACTCTTGGCTATTCAAGGCTCTTTGAATTTCACTGTCGCTTTTCCGTCCTCTATTAAAAAACTTTGGCAATTAATGCTTCTTTGGTTCAGTATCATCCTTCCTTCCTCTGTTAAAACACTTTGGGTTATCACAATGCTCCTTCGCATTTCAGTGTCCTTTTTTCCGTCCTCTGTTAAAACTCTTGGCTATTCGAAGGCTCTTTTGAATTTCACTGTCGCCTTTTCCGTCCTCTATTAAAAAACTTTGGCAATCACAATGCTTCTTTGGATTTCAGTATCGCTCCTTCCTTCCTCTGTTAAAACACTTTGGCTATCACAAGGCTCCTTCGCATTTTCAGTGTCCTTTTTCCGTCCTCTGTTAAAACTCTTGGCTATTCGAAGGCTCTTTTTGAATTTCACTGTCGCCTTTTTTCCGTCCTCTATTAAAAAACTTTGGCAATCACAATGCTTCTTTGGATTTCAGTATCGCTCCTTCCTTCCTCTGTTAAAACACTTTGGCTATCACAAGGCTCCTTCGCATTTCAGTGTCGCTTTTTCCGTCCTCTGTTAAAACTCTTGGCTATTCGAAGGCTCTTTTGAATTTCACTGTCGCCTTTTCCGTCCTCTATTAAAAAACTTTGGCAATCAATGCTTCTTTGGATTTCAGTATCGCTCCTTCCTTCCTCTGTTAAAACACTTTGGCTATCACAAGGCTCCTTCGCATTTCAGTGTCGCTTTTTCCGTCCTCTGTTAAAACTCTTGGCTATTCGAAGGCTCTTTTGAATTTCACTGTCGCTTTTTTCCGTCCTCTATTAAAAAAACTTTGGCAATCACAATGCTTCTTTGGATTTCAGTATCGCTCCTTCCTTCCTCTGTTAAAACACTTTGGCTATCCCAAGGCTCCTTCGCATTTCAGTGTCGCTTTTTTTCCGTCCTCTGTTAAAACTCTTGGCTATTCAGGCTCTTTTGTGTCGCTTTTTCCGTCCTCTATTAAAAAAAAAACTTTGGCAATCACTGCTTCTTTGGATTTCAGTATCGCTCCTTCCTTCCTCTGTTAAAACACTTTGGCTATCTTCCCTTCGCATTTCAGTGTCGCTTTTTTTCCGTCCTCTGTTAAAACTCTTGGCTATTCAGGCTCTTTTTGAATTTCACTGTCCTTTTTCGTCCTCTATTAAAAAAAACTTTGGCAATCACAATGCTTCTTTGGATTTCAGTATCGCTCCTTCCTTCCTCTGTTAAAACACTTTGGCTATCACAAGGCTCCTTCGCATTTCAGTGTCCTTTTTCCGTCCTCTGTTAAAACTCTTGGCTATTCGAAGGCTCTTTTGAATTTCACT
This sequence comes from Acanthosepion pharaonis, assembly GCA_903632075.3. NCBI lineage: Eukaryota > Metazoa > Mollusca > Cephalopoda > Sepiida > Sepiidae > Acanthosepion > Acanthosepion pharaonis. The sequence goes on from CAHIKZ030002811.1 coordinate 2,119,653, forward strand.
GTCCTTTTTCCGTCCTCTATTAAAAAACTTTGCTTAATCACAATGCTTCTTTGGATTTCAGTATCGCTCCTTCCTTCCTCTGTTAAAACACTTTGGCTATCCCAAAGGCTCCTTCGCATTTCAGTGTCTTTTTCCGTCCTCTGTTAAAACTCTTGGCTATTCGAAGGCTCTTTTGAATTTCCTGTCGCTTTTCCGTCCTCTATTAAAAAACTTTGGCAATCACAATGCTTCTTTGGATTTCAGTATCGCTCCTTCCTTCCTCTGTTAAAACACTTTGGCTATCACAAGGCTCCTTCGCATTTCAGTGTCCTTTTTCCGTCCTCTGTTAAAACTCTTGGCTATTCGAAGGCTCTTTTTGAATTTCACTGTCCTTTTTCCGTCCTCTATTAAAAAACTTTGGCAATCACAATGCTTCTTTGGATTTCAGTATCGCTCCTTCCTTCCTCTGTTAAAACACTTTGGCTATCACAAGGCTCCTTCGCATTTCAGTGTCGCTTTTCCGTCCTCTGTTAAAACTCTTGGCTATTCGAAGGCTCTTTTGAATTTCACTGTCCTTTTTCCGTCCTCTATTAAAAAAACTTTGGCAATCACAATGCTTCTTTGGATTTCAGTATCGCTCCTTCCTTCCTCTGTTAAAACACTTTGGCTATCAAAGGCTCCTTCGCATTTCAGTGTCGCTTTTTCCGTCTCTGTTAAAACTCTTGGCTATTCGAAGGCTCTTTTGAATTTCACTGTCGCTTTTTCCGTCCTCTATTAAAAAAACTTTGCAATCACAATGCTTCTTTGGATTTCAGTATCGCTCCTTCCTTCCTCTGTTAAAACACTTTGGCTATCACAAGGCTCCTTCGCATTTCAGTGTCGCTTTTCCGTCCTCTGTTAAAACTCTTGGCTATTCATAAGGCTCTTTTGAATTTCACTGTCGCTTTTTCCGTCCTCTATTAAAAAACTTTGGCAATCACAATGCTTCTTTGGATTTCAGTATCGCTCCTTCCTTCTCTGTTAAAACACTTTGGCTATCCAAAGGCTCCTTCGCATTTCAGTGTCGCTTTTCCGTCCTCTGTTAAAACTCTTGGCTATTCGAAGGCTCTTTTGAATTTCACTGTCGCTTTTTTCCGTCCTCTATTAAAAAAACTTTGGCAATCACAATGCTTCTTTGGATTTCAGTATCTCCTTCCTTCCTCTGTTAAAACACTTTGGCTATTCCAAGGCTCCTTCGCATTTCAGTGTCGCTTTTTTTCCGTCCTCTGTTAAAACTCTTGGCTATTCGAAGGCTCTTTTGAATTTCACTGTCGCTTTTCCGTCCTCTATTAAAAAAACTTTGGTTAATCACAATGCTTCTTTGGATTTCAGTATCGCTCCTTCCTTCCTCTGTTAAAACACTTTGGCTATCACAAGGCTCCTTCGCATTTCAGTGTCGCTTTTTCCGTCCTCTGTTAAAACTCTTGGCTATTCGAAGGCTCTTTTGAATTTCACTGTCGCTTTTTCCGTCCTCTATTAAAAAAACTTTGGCAATCACAATGCTTCTTTGGATTTCAGTATCGCTCCTTCCTTCCTCTGTTAAAACACTTTGGCTATCACAAAGGCTCCTTCGCATTTCAGTGTCCTTTTTCCGTCCTCTGTTAAAACTCTTGGCTATTCGAAGGCTCTTTTGAATTTCACTGTCGCTTTTCCGTCCTCTATTAAAAAAACTTTGGCAATCACAATGCTTCTTTGGATTTCAGTATCGCTCCTTCCTTCCTCTGTTAAAACACTTTGGCTATCAAGGCTCCTTCAATTTCAGTGTCGCTTTTTCCGTCCTCTGTTAAAACTCTTGGCTATTCGAAGGCTCTTTTGAATTTCACTGTCGCTTTTTCCGTCCTCTATTAAAAAACTTTGGCAATCACAATGCTTCTTTGGATTTTTTTTCAGTATCGCTCCTTCCTTCCTCTGTTAAAACACTTTGGCTATCACAAGGCTCCTTCGCATTTCAGTGTCGCTTTTTCCGTCCTCTGTTAAAACTCTTGGCTATTCGAAGGCTCTTTTGAATTTCACTGTCGCTTTTTTTCCGTCCTCTATTAAAAAACTTTGGCAATCACAATGCTTCTTTAGTTCAGTATCGCTCCTTCCTTCCTCTGTTAAAACACTTTGGCTATCAAGGCTCCTTCGCATTTCAGTGTCGCTTTTTCCGTCCTCTGTTAAAACTCTTGGCTATTCAGGCTCTTTTGAATTTCACTGTCCTTTTCCGTCCTCTATTAAAAAACTTTGGCAATCACAATGCTTCTTTGGTTTCAGTATCGCTCCTTCCTTCCTCTGTTAAAACACTTTGGCTATCCAAAGGCTCCTTTCATTTCAGTGTCGCTTTTCCGTCCTCTGTTAAAACTCTTGGCTATTCGAAGGCTCTTTTGAATTTCACTGTCGCTTTTTTCCGTCCTCTATTAAAAAACTTTGGCAATCACAATGCTTCTTTGGTTTTCAGTATCGCTCCTTCCTTCCTCTGTTAAAACACTTTGGCTATCAAGGCTCCTTCTGCATTTCAGTGTCCTTTTTCCGTCCTCTGTTAAAACTCTTGGCTATTCGAAGGCTCTTTTGAATTTCACTGTCCTTTTTCCGTCCTCTATTAAAAAACTTTGGCAATCACAATGCTTCTTTGGATTTCAGTATCGCTCCTTCCTTCCTCTGTTAAAACACTTTGGCTATCCAAAAGGCTCCTTCGCATTTCAGTGTCTTTTTTTTCCGTCCTCTGTTAAAACTCTTGGCTATTCGAAGGCTCTTTTGAATTTCACTGTCTTTTTTCGTCCTCTATTAAAAAAAAACTTTGGCAATCACAATGCTTCTTTGGATTTCAGTATCGCTCCTTCCTTCCTCTGTTAAAACACTTTGGCTATCACAAGGCTCCTTCGCATTTCAGTGTCGCTTTTCCGTCCTCTGTTAAAACTCTTGGCTATTCGAAGGCTCTTTTGAATTTCACTGTCGCTTTTTCCGTCCTCTATTAAAAAACTTTGGCAATCACAATGCTTCTTTGGATTTCAGTATCGCTCCTTCCTTCCTCTGTTAAAACACTTTGGCTATCACAAAGGCTCCTTCGCATTTCAGTGTCGCTTTTTCCGTCCTCTGTTAAAACTCTTGGCTATTCGAAGGCTCTTTTGAATTTCACTGTCGCTTTTTCCGTCCTCTATTAAAAAAAACTTTGGCAATCACAATGCTTCTTTGGATTTCAGTATCGCTCCTTCCTTCCTCTGTTAAAACACTTTGGCTATCACAAGGCTCCTTCGCATTTCAGTGTCGCTTTTTCCGTCCTCTGTTAAAACTCTTGGCTATTCGAAGGCTCTTTTGAATTTCACTGTCGCTTTTTCCGTCCTCTATTAAAAAAACTTTGGCAATCACAATGCTTCTTTGGATTTCAGTATCGCTCCTTCCTTCCTCTGTTAAAACACTTTGGCTATCACAAGGCTCCTTCGCATTTCAGTGTCGCTTTTCCGTCCTCTGTTAAAACTCTTGGCTATTCGAAGGCTCTTTGAATTTCACTGTCCTTTTCCGTCCTCTATTAAAAAAACTTTGGCAATCACAATGCTTCTTTGGATTTCAGTATCGCTCCTTCCTTCCTCTGTTAAAACACTTTGGCTATCACAAGGCTCCTTCGCATTTCAGTGTCGCTTTTTCCGTCCTCTGTTAAAACTCTTGGCTATTCGAAGGCTCTTTTGAATTTCACTGTCGCTTTTTCCGTCCTCTATTAAAAAAAACTTTGGCAATCACAATGCTTCTTTGGATTTCAGTATCGCTCCTTCCTTCCTCTGTTAAAACACTTTGGCTATCCAAGGCTCCTTCGCATTTCAGTGTCGCTTTTTTCCGTCCTCTGTTAAAACTCTTGGCTATTCGAAGGCTCTTTTGAATTTCACTGTCGCCTTTTCCGTCCTCTATTAAAAAAAAACTTTGGCAATCACAATGCTTCTTTGGATTTCAGTATCGCTCCTTCCTTCCTCTGTTAAAACACTTTGGCTATCACAAGGCTCCTTCGCATTTCAGTGTCCTTTTTCCGTCCTCTGTTAAAACTCTTGGCTATTCGAAGGCTCTTTTGAATTTCACTGTCGCCTTTTTCCGTCCTCTATTAAAAAAAAACAATGCTTCTTTGGATTTCAGTATCGCTCCTTCCTTCCTCTGTTAAAACACTTTGGCTATCACAAGGCTCCTTCGCATTTCAGTGTCCTTTTTTCCGTCCTCTGTTAAAACTCTTGGCTATTCGAAGGCTCTTTTGAATTTCACTTCCTTTTTCGTCTCTGTTAAAAAACTTTGGCAATCACAATGCTTCTTTGGATTTCAAGTATCGCTCCTTCCTTCCTCTGTTAAAAACACTTTGGCTATCAGCTCCTTCGCTTTTTCCGTCCTCTGTTAAAACTCTTGGCTATTCGAAGGCTCTTTTGAATTTCACTGTCGCTTTTTCCCTCTCCTAAAAAAAACTTTGGCAAAAACAATTCTTCTTTGATTTCAGTATCGCTCCTTCCTTCCTCTGTTAAAACACTTTGGCTATCACAAGGCTCCTTCGCATTTCAGTGTCGCTTTTTCCGTCCTCTGTTAAAACTCTTGGCTATTCGAAGGCTCTTTTGAATTTCACTGTCCTTTTTTCCGTCCTCTATTAAAAAACTTTGGCAATCACAATGCTTCTTTGGATTTCAGTATCGCTCCTTCCTTCCTCTGTTAAAACACTTTGGCTATCACAAGGCTCCTTCGCATTTCAGTGTCGCTTTTTCCGTCCTCTGTTAAAACTCTTGGCTATTCGAAGGCTCTTTTGAATTTCTGTCCTTTTCCGTCCTCTATTTAAAAAACTTTGGCAATCACAATGCTTCTTTGGATTTCAGTATCGCTCCTTCCTTCCTCTGTTAAAAACACTTTGGCTATCACAAGGCTCCTTCGCATTTCAGTGTCGCTTTTTCCGTCCACTGTTAAAACTCTTGGCTATTCGAAGGCTCTTTTGAATTTCACTGTCGCCTTTTCCGTCCTCTATTAAAAAAAACTTTGGCAATCACAATGCTTCTTTGGTTCAGTATCGCTCCTTCCTTCCTCTGTTAAAACACTTTGGCTATCAAAGGCTCCTTCGCATTTCAGTGTCGCTTTTTCCGTCCTCTGTTAAAACTCTTGGCTATTCGAAGGCTCTTTTGAATTTCACTGTCCTTTTTTCCGTCCTCTATTAAAAAAACTTTGGCAATCACAATGCTTCTTTGGATTTCAGTATCGCTCCTTCCTTCCTCTGTTAAAACACTTTGGCTATCCCAAGGCTCCTTCATTTCAGTGTCTTTTTCCGTCCTCTGTTAAAACTCTTGGCTATTCGAAGGCTCTTTTTGAATTTCACTGTCGCTTTTTTTCCGTCCTCTATTAAAAAACTTTGGCAATCACAATGCTTCTTTGGATTTCAGTATCGCTCCTTCCTTCCTCTGTTAAAACACTTTGGCTATCCAAGGCTCCTTCGCATTTCAGTGTCTTTTTCCGTCCTCTGTTAAAACTCTTGGCTATTCGAAGGCTCTTTTGAATTTCACTGTCGCTTTTTTCCGTCCTCTATTAAAAAACTTTGGCAATCACAATGCTTCTTTGGATTTCAGTATCGCTCCTTCCTTCCTCTGTTAAACACTTTGGCTATCCAAGGCTCCTTCGCATTTCAGTGTCGCTTTTTCCGTCCTCTGTTAAAACTCTTGGCTATTCGAAGGCTCTTTTGAATTTCACTGTCCTTTTTCCGTCCTCTATTAAAAAAAAACTTTGGCAATCACAATGCTTCTTTAGATTTCAGTATCGCTCCTTCCTTCCTCTGTTAAAACACTTTGGCTATCACAAAGGCTCCTTCGCATTTCAGTGTCCTTTTTCCGTCCTCTGTTAAAACTCTTGGCTATTCGAAAATTTCACTGTCGCCTTTTCCGTCCTCTAAAAAAACTTTGCTTAATCAATGCTTCTTTGGATTTCAGTATCGCTCCTTCCTTCCTCTGTTAAAAACACTTTTGGCTATCACAAGGCTCCTTCGCATTTCAGTGTCGCTTTTTCCGTCCTCTGTTAAAACTCTTGGCTATTCGAAGGCTCTTTTGAATTTCACTGTCGCCTTTTCCGTCCTCTATTAAAAAACTTTGCAATCACAATGCTTCTTTGGATTTCAGTATCGCTCCTTCCTTCCTCTGTTAAAACACTTTGGCTATCCAAAGGCTCCTTCGCATTTCAGTGTCGCTTTTTCCGTCCTCTGTTAAAACTCTTGGCTATTCAGAAGGCTCTTTTGAATTTCACTGTCGCTTTTCGTCCTCTATTAAAAAACTTTTGGCAATTCCAATGCTTCTTTTGGATTTCAGTATCGCTCCTTCCTTCCTCTGTTAAAACACTTTGGCTATCCACAAGGCTCCTTCGCATTTCAGTGTCGCTTTTCCGTCCTCTGTTAAAACTCTTGGCTATTCGAAGGCTCTTTTGAATTTCACTGTCGCTTTTCCGTCCTCTATTAAAAAACTTTTGGCAATCACAATGCTTCTTTATCATTTCAGTATCGCTCCTTCCTTCCTCTGTTAAAACACTTTGGCTCCTTCCTTCCTCTGTTAAAAACTTTGGCTATCGCAAAGGCTCCCTTCGCATTTAACCTGTTTTTCCGTCCTCTGTTAAAAACTCTTGGCTATTCGAAGGCTCTTTTGAATTTCCTGTCGCTTTTTTTCCGTCCTCTCTTTAAAAAACTTTGGCAATCACAATGCTTCAGTATTTGGATTTCAGTATCGCTCCTTCCTTCCTTTTCTCTGTTAACTTTGGCTATTCGAAGGCTCTTTGGCTATCAACAAGCCTTTGGATTTCAGTATCGCTCCTTCGCTTTTTCAGTGTCCTTCTGCATTTTTCGCTTTTTCCGTCCTCTGTTAAAACTCTTGGCTATTCAGGCTCTTTTGAATTTCACTGTCGCCTTTTCCGTCCTCTATTAAAAAAACTTTGGCAATCACAATGCTTCTTTGGATTTCAGTATCGCTCCTTCCTTCCTCTGTTAAAACACTTTGGCTATCACAAGGCTCCTTCGCATTTCAGTGTCGCTTTTTCCGTCCTCTGTTAAAACTCTTGGCTATTCGAAGGCTCTTTTGAATTTCACTGTCGCTTTTTCCGTCCTCTATTAAAAAAACTTTGGCAATCACAATGCTTCTTTGGATTTCAGTATCGCTCCTTCCTTCCTCTGTTAAAACACTTTGGCTATCACAAGGCTCCTTCGCATTTCAGTGTCGCTTTTTCCGTCCTCTGTTAAAACTCTTGGCTATTCGAAGGCTCTTTTGAATTTCACTGTCGCCTTTTCCGTCCTCTATTAAAAAAACTTTTTGGCAATCACAATGCTTCTTTGGATTTCAGTATCGCTCCTTCCTTCCTCTGTTAAAACACTTTGGCTATCACAAGGCTCCTTCGCATTTCAGTGTCGCTTTTTCCGTCCTCTGTTAAAACTCTTGGCTATTCGAAGGCTCTTTTGAATTTCACTGTCGCTTTTTCCGTCCTCTATTAAAAAAATTTGGCAATCACAATGCTTCTTTGGATTTCAGTATCGCTCCTTCCTTCCTCTGTTAAAACACTTTGGCTATCACAAGGCACCTTCGCATTTCAGTGTCTCTTTTTCCGTCCTCTGTTAAAACTCTTGGCTATTCGAAGGCTCTTTTGAATTTCACTGTCGCCTTTTCCGTCCTCTATTAAAAAAAAAAACTTTGGCTATCCCAAAGCTTCTTTGGATTTCACTGTCGCTTTTTCCGTCCTTAATTAAAAATATTTGGCTAACCCAATGCGCCTTCGGATTTCAGTGCCGTTCTTTCCGTCCTCTGTTAAAACACTTTGGCTATTCCAATTCTCCTCCGGATTTCAGTGTCGCTCTAACCGTCAAGTGTTACATTCACTTACGTGCAAATAACCTTTGGAAAGCTATGAAAGGACAGGCTAGGCCCTATGACCTTGGTTGGGTACCAGTCTACTGCAGATAGTATCGACAGTCCTACTGTTAAAATTTAATTGCTATCTATTCAGTCAGTTATCTTTACTCTCCGTCCTCTCTAAATCTCTTCCAAGATATTTAAATTTTTGTACTTTTGGTATTTCCCATTTGCATTCCGCAATTCGGGCTCATTATTTTTCTAACAAGCATCCATTCTGTTTTCTGTCGGATTCTTTTTCTAGTTGGTTTGTTTTTTGTCTGCTATTAAAACTGTGTCATCTGCATATCTTATATTGTTAAGATTATGGCTGCCAATATTGAACCTGGCAGGTTTTCTAATTCTCTAAAAATCGCCTCGCTTTATAGGTTGAATAAATGCACCGGAAGAGCCGAGTTAAATAGAAAGTAGGCACGGGTCTTCTTCCGGCTGGTTAACACCGAAGACTAAAGAACACAGTCTACCGTTAAGGTTTTAATGTTTTTTAAATTTTGTGCCCCTTTAACATATAAGAGGTTATGGTTCGCCAACCCTTCTTTTTTCATTATCTGTGAATTACGATGCCTTCTTGGACAAATATAGTGAAGTATGTCCCGCTTGCTTTCTTCGCAGTTCTAAATTTGGAGTTGCTTTTCTCCCTCCAGGAGGAGACAGGTATGACTAGCTATAGATTCCTTTTCTTTATTGTATGTGAATTGCTTTACTTCCAGGAAAAGCTACTAGAGCTGTTTTGATATCATCATCATCACCACCATGATTTAAACTAATGAAATCAATCTACGATGCTATTTATAACCATCCGTGAAGTGACAGATTAATGTCTCTTCCATAAGCATTTATGCAAAAATGGAAGGCATAAGGCCAACCCTGAATTTGGACCCGGCTCGCCGATCCTATATTCTGCGCCGATATCCGTTACACTCTACGCAACAGACATCGACATTAGATTTGACTGAAGTCTAAAAGGACGAAAATAAGCAGTCCGTGACCTTTGCGCAGACTTCCATCTTTCTATGCCAACTCAAGGAAGAAAGCGATAAGTATTTTTAGTAAGAGTGACATTCAAAATAGACGTTACGTGAAATTAGTTTTCTGAGCTAAACCTCCGAACAGTTGAACCGGCTGATTTAAACTTTGGTTTCCTTCAACTGAACAAAGATCAATATCATTTGTATATTTCCTCCCTTGTCGTTTATTTGGGGTTAGAATTAATTCCATCTCGAATTTCAACACGGAACTAAAGGTTAGGGTTGGGGTTGGGATTTTAAATCGAATTGAAATTAGTTCCGAGTTGAAATTAATTTCGAGATGAAATTGATTCAGAGTTTGTAGTTGTAAAGAAAAGAAAAACTGACAACTTATAATAGGTCGGTAAAAGATTTCTTCTTTTCTCTCGACCGCAACACTTGTAGCCAAATCACAGTTCAAACGATAGTCCATCGTAACAGTCCATCAGGCAACGTAGAAACGACAAAATGGGGTCACAAATCCTACCTTCACTTCTCACCAGCAAAAACGCGTGTTTTTCCACCAAGCTCAGAAAACCTAATCTGTCCACATAAGCGAAAAACAATCTTATTCACCGAGAGATCTTTCTGATTGGTGACGCCATTCAGGGGAGGGAATAACATTAGCATAGATTCTAGTCATTGAAGTAGATTTTTGCTAACTACTTTTTGGTAATTTTTCTTCAGCAGATCACACACAAAACACGAACTCTTTTTCGAGGTAGCTGATTATCTCTTTCACTACAGAGTTGAAATTACTTCCGAGTTGAAATTACTTCCAATTTGAAATTAGTTCCGAGTTGAAATTAGTTCCGAGTTGAAATTAGTTCTGTCACTCATTTATTTATACGGCATTGGCACTGTGCAAAGAAGATTACGGAGCCATCTTTGGCGTCATGTTAAAAATAGTATTACGAAGTATATTTAACTTTTAACCAATGATTTATTGCCTGTGCAATCAATGAACTGTTGTACGTCTTTTGCAAGTTTGGGGAAATGTGCGGAATCGAGGAAAATCTTTTACAAACAGACTGACGGAAACCAACTTATTCTCTTCCTGATTGAGAGAGAGAAGACATTTTTTTAACAAGACGGAAACTGGTGATAAAGACATTTTAGCATTCGACAAAAAGAAAAAGGTCCTAAGAACAGGATTATGTATTTCCTTTCTGGGATTTAAAACAAATTGTGTATCTATTAATGGCTTTAACCTAAACAAATAGAGATTGGCCGATGTTGCAATGATCACCTACTTATTTAAATGCTGCAATGGAAGAAAAACTACGTGAGACTTGTCAGAGAGACTTCCAGTTATTTATTGCATGACAGCATCAATTTGCTTCGAAAGTGAACATTACAGCCCTATACTTTTAACCTGAATAAACTGTTCCAATGGAAAAGCTTCAGTTATATAAATATATATGTGATAGAAATTTTGAGATAATTAAGTAATTCATTGAGTCAAGATGAAACCTCAACAGAATGTAGAAAGCACTGGACGGCCGTTTCGTTCTATATTTGGGACTCATCAGCAGTGCGCATCCACTACCGAGAATTGAACCCAGGACAGTTACGTTATCAAGCAAAGGTCATGTCAACTGATCCAACGGGCCTCGGTGAAGAAGCCGAAGCGAATCAGACTCGATATATTCTCGGTAATAGTAAGACAAAACTCCCGTCCAGTGCTTTCTGCATTCTGTTGAGGTTTCATCTAGACTCGATGAATTACTTACTTATATATATATATATATATATATATATATATATATATATATATATATATATATATATATATATATATATATATATATATATATAAATGGACTAAGTCCGACAATTATTTGAATATATAGCCTGTTTATACGTTATGTTTATAGATACAAATAGTTAAGTAAATGATTTGTTTATAATAAACAGTATTGACAACATTTACCGGCCTGAATGGCCGAAAAATTAAATATATGTACTCCGATAGGAATCGAATCTGTATCCTACACGGAACAGTCATATAGCCTGACGAGCTATACAATTTAGCTACAGAGGAAGCGTCTAGTTAACCCGTAAATGTTGTTAATACTGTTTATTACAAACAGAGAATTTACAAACAGAACACACACACACACACACATATATATATATATATATATATATATATATATATATATATATATATATAGAGAGAGAGAGAGAGAGAGAGAGAGAATTTTCCAAATAGCCATCAACAATTTTCAGAATTCAGAGAAAGGACTTTGAGGCCTAACATTGATGCTACGAATTTAGATGTTCAAATATATTAACCAAAATTATTAGTAATTTTTGTATCAATTTCAAGCGGTTAAATATATCTCTGAGTATGTCATGTTTATTTTTAATTATTTTTTTAATTAACCCAATCAAGATGATAAAGCCACAAGGAAGCAAAGGAGAGTGAAAGAGTTTGAGAAAGAAACAATATTAGGGAGAGATGACGAACACGATTAAAGAAGACAGAGGGTGACGTTGGATTTTATATTTTGGAGGGTCAATATTGATTGGTAAACAAGAAGACGGAAAAGACATGAACAAGTGATATATACGAGGGAAGAAATTGTTAGCGAAACACTGTAAAACGATGATACCTAACTGCCAATCCAGTACTTAAAATAATTCAATGATGATATTTTTGGAAAATGAGCAGGAAGATACCTTATGGGAAAGTAAGTAAAGGGCTTGATCGATAAAACACAGGAGAAAGACAAGAAACAGTTTTGAGGACTGAATAATGATTCTATGAATTTACATGAATTAAAAAGGTATTTTCTGTTACTTTAAGATTCTGAATGATTGCAATATGACATTGAAGCTTTACATTTTTTTAATCATTTCACCCAAAGCAAAGCGGGAATGCCACTAGTACGTAGGGGAAAGTGAAAGTGAAAGTGAAAGTGAAAGAAAACACTGGGTGTAGGGAGGATTGAGAGAGGACAACAGATGAACGAGGTAACATATTTAGCGCCATAATATTTTCATGTATAACAAGACAGTATGCCAATCTTATAACTAGGCTTCATATTTCTAAACAAACAAAAGCAAAATCTAAAGAAAATAGCGCCGAGTTTCATATTTCTAAATAAAAAAAAAATTGAATATCAATGCGGAAGGATACAGCAATATCCTGTATGCAATGTGCCGAGAAATGTAACAACTATTTCGTTGGAAAGAAAGTCCTGTCGCATTTGAAGATGGAAAAGAAAAAAAAATCTTTCCTTAATTTATTTCATTTAACCAAGATATTATCTCCCCTTATCCTCGATAACATAATCTCATCTATTTAGTAAATTGTTCTTTTAACAAGAAAATTGATAGATTTACCTTTGAGTGCTCAAAATTACGTTAGAATGATAAAAAATTCGACCTTACTTACGTTCCAATGGAATCTTATTGCTCGCAAATAGTAGCAAGTTTTAATAATTTAATAACTAAATTTAATAAATCTAGACTCCTTTCCAGTGATCAATAATTAGTTAGCTATTCTCGTAATATAAAGATAGTAAGAATGATTCCCAGGTGACGTTTCACCTTTAGGTTTGTGTTAAATCAATATTCGATATTTAAAGAGCTAAAGAGTTTTTGTTTTTTTTTGTTGTTGTCCCGGAATAGCTTGAAATACGGTTATTTATTACGGCTGTTCGTTTTCTTCTTTTGTACTCTGTGTCCTTTCAGAACTTGGCCAATCATCACTCACCACTACTTCCTGTGATTTGTCCCTCTTATCAATGTTTGTCTTAATATTTCCCCTCTTCCTCATATGACATCACTTTACACAGGTTTGTTATGAAGGTTACTTTTTCTTTTCTATTATCCCTTGTCAATATTGTCCTTTTTTTAAATAATTTCGGCCCCGAGCAAGACAATAAAGCCACTAAGCCACTTACTGAGTAAGAGAATAAGAGGAAAAACATTATTACCGATAAAAATCAACAAAAGGACAGGAATGAAGAAGACAGAAGATAACGATTAACATTGCATTTACATTTTTGAAGATCAAATTTGACCGAGGAACAAGAACCTGGAAGAGAGTTCCACAAGCAAGAAGTACGATAGAAGAAACTGTTAGCATAGAACTTACGGTTACATTTAGTCAATTCAATTGTAAAATGATGAGACCTTGCAGCCAATCTAGTACTTTGCTTAAATTCATAAAGTCTAAGTACCACAGGGGAACGGTCATCGGAATAATTGTTATGAAAATATTTATAGAAAAGACACAGAAAATTACATTAATGCGGTTGGAAAGTGACTGAATACGAGATGCCAGGTGAGGACCGAAAACATTGTCGATTTATTTTGGTATTTTATCAAGAATTTCTAATCATGGCAAGAAAACTAGACCAGCAAAATTCAATACCTTGACGAATGGTAGACTTATAAATGTGTAAGGTACATTTGGTCTTGAGAGTGTTAAATTCTCCAAACCCTGTTTCATCATTATATCCCAGATAATACAGCTGTCTCTGTATTTAAGTATATATACTTAGTGACGATGATGATGATGAGGGTGGTGATGATGATGATGATGATGATGATGATGGTGAAAGAAAATTCTTTGTAAATGAAATATTAATGTGATCGCAATTATGGTAGTATGTGTCAAATTTATCCTAAATCTACTCGCAATGCTATCCTAATTGATATCCTGATGTCTCTACGAACCTAACGCAAGCCACTTAAAAGTGTTATATGTATTTTTAGTCGTTTAAAAGATGAAGATGAAAGAATTATTTCAATCATCTAAAATTACATTAAGAACATCACTATTAAAATAAATCTTGTCTTAATACAGTGTAGAAAAATTACATCGAGAAGGAGAAAAAAGAAAATAAAATGAAAGAAAAATATAATAAATTAATAATAATGATGAAACGTGTATTGATCCATAGTTTACAATACTACTACTACTACCACTACCACTACTACTACTACTAATAATAATAATGATAATAATAATGAATTCTCTAATAGGACTGAGTAAACAACAGTAACACATTAATAGCAATTACAAAAAAAATCTTAACATTAAAAGAAACAATAATAAAACCAGTAATAAAATAATAGTAATAATGAAGAGTGTATAGAGCCAGAGTGTTGGGATAAAAAGCATCAATAATAAGATGGAATATAAATAGTAATAAAATAATAGCAATAATGAAGAGTGTATAGAGCCAGAATGTTGGGATAAAAAGCAACAATAATAAGATGGAATATAAATAGTAATAAAATAATAGCAATAATGAAGAGTGTATAGAGCCAGAGTGTTGGGATAAAAAGCAACAATAATAAGATGGAATATAAATAGTAATAAAATAATAGCAATAATGAAGAGTGTATAGAGCCAAATGTTGTATAAAAAGCCAATAATAAGATGGAATATAAATGTAATAAAAAAAGCAACAATGAATAAGTGTGGAATATGTTGGGATGAAAAACAACAATAAAAATGGAATAAAACTAATAATAAAATAATAGCAATAATGAAGAGTGTATAGAGCCAGAATGGAATAAAAAGCAACAATAATAAGATGGATAATAAAATAATAACAATAATAAGATGGAATATAAAAAGCAACAATAATAAGATGGAATATAAATAGTAATAAAATAATAGCAATAATGAAGAGTGTATAGAGCCAGAGTGTTGGGATGAAAAACAACAATAATAAGATGGAATAAAACTAGTAATAAAATAATAGCAATAATGAAGAGTGTATAGAGCCAGAGTGTTGGAATAAAAAGCAACAATAATAAGATGGAATAAAACTTGTGGAACAACAACAGTCTACACCAGCGAGCGAAATAAACGGTTCACTTCGACATTCCAACAACCTGAGGAAGGTCGGAGCGTACAACGGCCTAAACGTTGTAAGAAATATAGCAGCAAATACTACTACAATGATGTAAATTATGTACATGATACTTCATCTCAGAAATACAAACAGACAATTAAGGTGCAAAGAGTGCTTCATGGTTTATGTATTTATATCGGTACCAAGTAACTATGCTGCCTTAAAGAGGAGACTCATGGTGCAAATATAGTGGGGTTTTTCATTACTTCCTCTAGAGAAAATATGAGGATTTGAATTTCAAAATACGCGTTATCTTTGGCATTTTACCCCAGCAAAGACTATATAAAGCGTGCAAAGGATAAATTATCGTTTAAATATGAAAATAAATTCCCATTTTAATAGATATATTTACCATAAATATACAACGATATCTTGAAATACTAAAGAAAAAATTCTGCAATAAAAATGCCATTGGCTTCCACCACTGCCTCCAAATGAGGTCGGAATCTGCTGCAAATCGAATAGTCTAATCCAGTGAGCAAAATAAAAGGTTCAGTTCGACATTCAAACCACCTGAAGAAGGCCGGAGCGTACAACGACCGAAACGTTATGATAAACATGGTGACAAAGATGAGGACAATAGTCCGAATAATGCAAATAGTGTATATAATACCTCATCTCAGAAATATATATAAAATCGTCATTGTCTTCAAGCCACGGCCTCAGGACGAATTCGGAATCTCCTGCAATTCCTCTGGACGATCTCCTTGTTTAAGATTGTGAATATTACCGTAATCCTCGACTTCAGTTCATCTTTGGTGTTACAAGAAATTTTGTGCGTCTCTTGCTCAACTGCGCCCCACACAAAGTGTTTGTTGCCTACAGAGATGTAAGGAGGAATATTGTCGCAGAAATTGTCTCCGTAAGTTCTTTTCTTATCAGAACGATCAGAGTGAGTTTTTTTAAGATGCCGTATCTTCGTAATCACCATTAGACTCATCCAACTCTTTCCGAATCCTCTTCACTATCTTCAGATTGACACGCAAATAGTGTGAAATGTTCGTATTGGAGCTTCCGGTGCGAATGCCAAGCAGTGCAACATGCTGCTTCTTTTCTCACAGACGGCGCCCAACTGACCCTACTGTATTCTGCAGTCCACAAATTGAAAAACGAACAACGCACATGCGCGAAATTAAAATTATAAAATGACTTCCTGTATGTAGATATTAACTATCAATATTCATGTTGGAGGTTTCAGTAATATAAAATGTACATAATTTTGCCAGCCATTTTTTTCGTTATTTTTTTCTCTAGACTTTCAGTTCAAGTGTGTAGCCTGAAAAAATGTGTTATATTATCTTGCCAAAATAATACCTTTACCTATTTTATGTCATGACATTTCCACAGATTCTGCATTGGGTGACATATGGAATTTGAACATAAATGAATTTGTTCTAAATAAGATAAATGACAAAGAAGAGAATGACGTCACAAATATTTTGTCAATGTCGTATGCGTTAAACAAGCCACGAAGAAGACATTCTTTGAAAACGGGTTGAAATCAATGCTTCCTCCATTTTCTTTCTTTTTTTTTTTTTTTTTTACTGATACAACATCCGAAATACCTGACTAACATCAGATAATTGTATGATAACTTGCTTGGAAAAGTCTAATCTTGTAAGTACGATACAAATAAGAGAATAAGAAGACATTTTTGTAAGTCGTGATTTGAGATTAAGAGCGTGTGTGTTCGTAGCATTGGGTAAAGTAAGGAAGCGGAAAAGAAAACAATTGGATCCAAATAAGATAAATGACAAAGAAGAGAATGGTCACAAGAAATATGTTTTAATCTTGTGTATGCGTTAAACAAGCCATGAAGATGTTCTCGGAATACGTGTTGAAAATAATGCTTCCTTCATTTTCTTTTTTGCTGATACAAAATCCGAAATTGCCGACTAACATCAAATAATTATATGATGGTAACTTGCTTGCAAAAGTCTAATCTTGTAAGTATTATACATATAAAGAGAATAAGAAGGCATTTTTTGTAAGTCGTGATACAAGATTAAGAGCGTATGTGTTTGTAGCATTAGTTTAGTGTTATTTATAATGTTATTACTGTTTATCCGAAGAGAAGACAAATTGGGTATCAGATTAAGACCAGATTACGATTATCTCTTGATGTTATTCATAGATAATCACTCTCCTGAAATATATTCCGTTAATATTCGTCGTTCGGATACTCATTGTGAGAAAGGCCTACAGCCATGTCAAGTTGAAACACCGGTTCACCAAAGTTAAGCAACGTCGATCCTGGTCAGTACCTAGATATCTGAGCGCTTGGGAATATCAGGTACTGTAATATTGTATGTGCGTGTGGTGTAGTGGATAATGGCTCGGAATTGTGAATCGGAGAGCCAAGTTCAATTCAGTTGAGTTCATTGCATTCACTTACGCGCAAATGCCCCCTTAGGAAAGGATGAATTCAATTCTTCTCCTCCGAGCTATAAGTTAATTAGTAAGACTAGTATAACTAAAACCATTATTATCTAAAAAAGATTTAGATTTCAGCATTAAATAACCTATAGAGATTCGTATATCGCCAAAAAAAATAACCAACCAATTGCTGTGAGGAAAGATCACTTGGCGTTTGAAGTATATCTTACAGCAAGGTAATTGTTTTAATCATTTCTCCCCAAGCTAACAGCTGATCCCACTAGGACACAAGGGCATATTGTGAGTGAAAATAAATGACAACACTTCAGTGAGGAAAAAGAACAAAAAAAGATTATGATTCGGGATGACAGAGGATAGCAAATGGCGTTTCATTTCAGTTTTTCAAGATTGTTGGTGGCAAGGAAGATATAAAAAGGAATGGAGTTCAACAGATAAGAAGTGCGAGAAAAGTAATTATTAGAATAGAACATACGGTTGTAGCTAGCTAGTGCAACATTAAATGACAAAGAAGAGAATATTTAGAGAAAAGACTGAGAGAAGCCGGTGAGAAAGTGAGTGAAGTCGAGACGCCTGGTCAGGATCAATTATATTAAACACCCTTCTTTGAATTTTGTCAAGAAACTTGAGATATATATTAGGAGTACTTTTATAAATGGGCAGGATGGATTCTAACATAAAAACTGTTTGCCATAACAGAATGATACAATTTTCCTAGCTGTAGACATAACAATTGATTCGCGTCTTATTTTTATTTTATCTGATTATCTTTGGCTATCACCGTCATATTGTCTATAGTGACTTCATGATCAATTTTATTTATTTGCAGCTGTAACCTAGAATCAATGTTATAAAAGCCCGCAAAGCCACCTTACAAGAAACGTGATATTGAAGATGACATTTTTAACAACATCTTCTATCGGTATCTTTCTTTAATGGGAGGAGATATTGTAGCTGGCAGGAAATTAAGAAATCGGAAATGATTCCCACAGGTGGAAAGTGAAAGAAAAGAGACGGGGTTAGCATAAGGGTTAGGGTTAGGGGTTAGAGGTTAAAGGTTAGGGGTAGTTTTAGGATTTAGGGTTAGTGTTAGGGTTAGGGTTAAGTTTGGTGTTAGTGTTAGGGTTAAGGGTTAAGATTAGAGTTAGGGTTGGGTTTAGGGGTTAGGGATAGGATTACCTCTAGCTAGTTTAACTGGAACAGGGTGAGACCTAGTTGCCAATCAAGTAGTACGCCTAAATCCATCCATTTCGAGCAATAAGGATGAAAACTCATTAGAACAATTGCTATAAAAATAAGTGTAGAAAAGACAGAGGAAACCCTTGTCACGTTGGTAATAAAATGGCTGATGTCAACATATCATACCAGAAAAGTAATGGTTATTCTAATTATCCTAAACTGAGTGTGTATCAAATAATTATACTTTGGCGTTCTAAACTTTTTAGGTCAAAGTAATGTTTGTTATGTTTCTTTTTTACTATCCTTCTCACTCCTTGTTCTGCCATCCATTGACATAAAACTCGTTAGGCAGATGATGTAATATTTCTCCCCGTTTCTCTTACCTTCATTTCGTCATGTGATTGCTGAATTCTCCAAACCTTCTTTCCTCATTTTATATCTCAAAAATATCAGCCGTTGCTTCAAGTAAGTTAGGGTTAGGGTTTAGCGTTGAAGGTTAGGGGTAGGTTTAGGATTCAGGGTTAGTGTTAGGTTTTAGGATTAAGGTTAGGGTTTAGGGTTTAGATTTAGTGTTACGGTTACGGTTAGGTGTTAGGGTTACGCTTACGGTGTGTAACTGGCCGGGAAGCAAGAAATCTGAAGTGATTTCCACAGGCGGGAAGTGCGATAAAAGGAACTATTAGAATAGAACATACGGTTACATCTAGCTAGTTTAATAGGAAAAGATAGAGACCTAATTGCCAATCTGGTAGCACGTTTAAATTCGTCCAGTCCAGGCAAAAAGGACGAAAGCTCATCAGAACAATTCCCATAAAAATATTTAAAGAAAAGAAAAAGAGAAATCACGGCATGCGGCTGATCGTTCTCCTTGCTTAAATCGGAGAATGCCGCCATAATCCTTGCCTTCAGTTCATCTTTGGTGTTACAGGGAATTTTGTTGGTCTCTCGCTCAACTACGCCCCACACATGATAATCAAAAGGGTTGCAGTCTGGGGAGTTAGGTGGCCAGATGTAAGGCGTGATGTGAACACAGAAATTATCTTACAGTCATGACTGTGTTCTCCTGCTTGTGTGGCATGGTATACATTTCTATTGCCAGACACAGGGTCTTCCTGCAGCCGCTCTCTTGAGCCAGCGCTGTAACACCTTCTCAAGGCACTCGATGTAGGCCTTCGTGTTGAGTCTGAGTCCCTCACCAATAAATTTAGAAGTTATTTTCTTATCACAATTACCTGAGTTTTCCGAGCTGCCGTAGCTTAGTAATCACCATGAGACTCATCCAACTCTTTCCAATTCCTCTGCAGTGTCTTCAGATGGACACCCAAACACAGTTAAATGTTCGCATTAGAGCTTCCGGAGCGAATGCCAAACAGTAGAGAATGCCGTTTCCAAATTTCTGGCGGAGTGAATTGCGTCATGGTGCTTTTTTATCTTACAAACGGTGCCCAACTGACCCGACTATATTTTGGAGTCGACCAAATCCAAATCAAACAACGTGCATGCGCAAAATTGAAATATAAAATGGCGACAATTTACCCTTCGCCTCCTCTCTGTCTGTCTGTCTGTCTCACTCTCTACATATATATATATATATATATATATATATATATATATATTCTGCTTATACATTATTTTTATAGATACAAATATTTAAGTAAATGTTATTTTTATAATGAACAGTATTAACTATATTTACCGACCTGTATGAAGATAAAAATAACGTATAAACAGAAAATATATTAAAATAATTATCGGACTTAGTTCATTTCATTATATATGATGTCATTTGTTTCCGTTAAGGTATGCTTCGAGAAGATATAAGCGTTCGAGAAAAATCATGCGAAATTTGTTGTTTAAAAACAGTAATTTAACTTAGCTAACCAGTCACCTACTCTGTAGCTGAATGGTAGAGCACATCGGACTATATGATTGTTTCGTATAGGATACAGGTTCAATTTCTGTCGAAGAACACATATTTTATTTAAAATTTCTCGGGCATTAAGGCCGCTAAATGTAATTGATACTCTTTATAATAAACAGAGCATTTACTTAAATATTTGTATCCATAAAATATAACGTAAAACAGAAACTATATTAAAATAGTTGTCGGACCAACTCTATTTCATCACATGTGTATGTGTGTGTATATATATATATATGTGTGTGTGTGTGTGTGTGTGTGTGTGTGTGTGGAGGCGGCTTCGTTGCTTTCTTGCATGTAAAATACCCATGAGCAGAAGTCTGTGTTTTCTCGGTAACGACCTCATAAAATCAATGAGATACTCTTCCTGTGCACCAACTGGTGCGTAGAGATTTGCAAAATCGACCGAAAAGTTTGTGCGCAAACCTTTTATTTTTCACATAAAATAATGGTTTTTACAAAGAGAAATTTAGCCTACTTGTGGGTTCACCTTTCACTGATGTTTTGACCTCTTTCTTTATCGAATCAGGCTTCCGTTTTGTGGATTACGCCTTGCAGGTGTATCCACACAGTACTAGATTGTTGTTTGTTATAAATAAACTAAACAAAATCCTAACCATAATCGAATTCACTTGATATTTTCTTGATATTCTCTTAGGTTGAACTGATGCAAAATTATGACTAGATGCCTTTTGTGATACGTAAAAAAAGTAAAGACATCACGAGTGGTTTTCAATTCTTTCACACAAGTTGGATATGATCTAACACGGTCGTAAATTCTTTTTTGTGTGTCGCTGCGGTTTGCGGCCCTTAATGAATTGAAGAGATATATGTTTGGGGGTATTTTTCTGGACCGGTTGATTTGTGTATTGCGCAAAGTGATAGCCTATATAATTTCGAACGCCAGAAGACAACGAAAAATAGAATTTATACCTACGTGGGCACAGATCCGGTTCACGTTAGAGTCACATAGGTAGACATCAGTACGGCTAGGACAATGGTTAAAAAGGTATACATATGTCCGGTTCACGTTAGAGTCACATAGGTAGACATTGGTACGGCTAGGACTATGGTTAAAAAAGTATACATATGTCTGGTTCACGTTAAAGTCACATATTTAGACATCGGTACAGCTAGGACGATGGTTAAAAAGGTATATATAAGTCCGGTAGGAAATAGACAGACTGGGTAGATATATGTCCAGGTTTCACAAAAGTCAGCAAGGTAGACATCGGTCCAGTTTACAAAAGATTGAAAAAGGCAAACATTGACACAATTTCACTAGTGTCAAAAAGATAGACTTAAGTCTGGTTTAAAAAAGATTAAAAATTTAGACTTATGTCCTGTAGTATAATAAAAAGAGTAGACATAGTTATGACTTACACAAGATTTAAATTGTAAATATAGACCTTGTTTAAAAAGGTATAAATATTTTCAGTTTAACATAAAGTCGAAAAGGTGGACATTTTTCGATTTTAATACAAGATTCAAGGGATAGACTTTATTTCGTTTTTCACTGGAATCAAGAAGGGCAGATGCAGGTTATTAGTTTTAAACTGGAATTTGAAAAAACCCAGACCAAATGTGCTCTTTGTAGTATGGCGTTAACCTTTTGACGGAGATGAAGTAGGTTTGTTCTAAGCCTTGCCTACAGGGTTGACATATTGTTCACTATGAGTGAGTAGACCCTGGAGAAACGGATACCAGCGTTTCTTCTTGTCAACGAAGATGATGAACTGATAGAATGTTACATAGGAAATGAAAAGTTTTACTGAACAGTGAGGTTAGTCTTCTTTAACTGTAAAATGCATGCTTTATTTCGAAAACTGTAATGTTATTTCTCATCTGATCTAACAGTTTTGGAGCCATTTTTTTTTCTTTTCTTTTCTTTTTTTTTTTTTTTGAATCGCTCAAATCAATTCTATGTGCCGGGATATGCAAAAATAAAGAAGACATACATTCAGATCTTTTTTTAGTTAGAACTTGTGAAATTGGCAGAAATCCTCTCTATATCTTTACCAGTCTCATTGCTTTTGAAACTAAGGATATATATATATATATATATATATATATATATATATATATATATATATATATATATATAATAAAGGACTTCTTTGGACTTGATTCACAAATGCGAAAAACAGGAATCGAAGATTACCTATTATTAAATTGATACAAAACAAAAACAGTTCCTTAACAGAACCTTACACCATGGCGCATTACTTTTTTGGGACTATGACTTGTACAAGAATGGAAGCAGCTGGAATTTTTCAATTTCTTTCCTCAGGAGAACAAACTGTACACGTGAAATATCGGGTGGATTTCTGCAAGAGGTTGTTCTCTTTACGGGTAAAAGAAACATTAAAGCAACTAGAAAAGATCTGTAATCAGATTACCCTGTCCATTTATTTTGGTTTGGTTTGTTTTGCTGCATATCAAGCTCAATGGGTTATTTAATGTCGATAAGATTTATATAGCTGGCATTTCTTTTTCAAAATGAATTGCTGCTAATACTTTTTTTTCAAAAATGTATTGCCGGTTTTAAAACCTATTTGTAGACTTTTATAATGTTTTGACACCAGTTTGAGGGTTACATATTTTACAGAGCTGGGACCCTAACAGATGCCACAACCCCAGGTCAGAGGGGGCCTGGGAACACCAGAAATTAAGAGGTAGTTCCACACTCCACAAAACCTCCTGATTAGAGGCCTTGCTGCCGGATGCAGTTCATCGTCTTACCCAGGACGGAGTCTATTTGGTAAATGAGAGAAGATTAGCTCGATTTAACACGAGATTTTTTGAAAATGGTTCAGTTAATTAGGAATCGTTTTTATTATCAGGATGAGATTAACACAAGTTAGATTATCGTTGATCCATAGTTTCCTTAAAACGTTTTCGTAACTCATATTTATTCTCAACATCCTTCTGGAGAATTACAAGCATTCAGTGCCACATAAGACATATGACGTATCTGTTCCAAACTCTTTTACTTGTTTCTAACGGAATTTTCATGTTTCTTAATACCTTGCTTAGCTTCAAATATCATTATCATATTTCTATCCTCTTTTCGACAACCATATATTCTGTCTTATAAAGCTGGTATAAAATGCAAACCTTTGCTACTGAGTTGTAAACAAGTGGCACAGCACTTCTAACACTTATTGCGCACTGCTTGTCCTACCTCCGGCAGGCTGCCACAAATATACCCCATTAAAATATACTTTGGTGAACGTATTCGAAATAGTAAAAATAGTCATAGAAATTCAGTATTCTGTTACCGCTACATCAAACATCGTATCCAACAGCTGATACACTGAGTGTAATCACTGAACGAAGCGACGTTTAACTCAGACCCCATTCAAACAATTAGAAAGGCTACACCTGTCATCTGGGAAATTTCATGATAGTACTGACAGTTTAATATACAGGTAAATGGTGCGATCTTATATAGCTTTTGTGATGTCAACGAACACTCGTTGCCACTTTTGTGATACCAACGAATACTCGTTGCCAGTTTCGTAATGCTCGTTGCAGTAGAGACTTTGTAATCGCAGATATCACTATAATACAACGTTGAACATTACTGGTGTCAGACGCCTTCGAATAATACTCGCACTAATAGTACTTGCTCGATAATACTCGCTCGACAAGTAATCTGTATAGGGATCAGAAAAGAGAAAAAGTATAGTGAATAGAGCAGACAATACAGCTACTACTTATATATATATATATATATATATATATATATATATATATATATATATATAGCTAATATTAGTGGTAAATATACACATACATATGTAAAATATATATAAATATATATATATATACATATGTAAATAAAATATATATATATAAATAAATAAATATATATATACATATGTAAATATATGTATATAAATATATATATATATATATATATATATATATATGTGTGTGTGTGTGTGTGTGTGTGCGTTTTCTTATCGTATATTGTAGGTTAACTTCATTTAATCGCTAATTAATAGTTCACATCTTGGACCATCCTTATGCTGACCAGCCTATATTCTGTCTTTTTAGAATTGATGGTAAGTGCTTTCTTCGATCTTTCATTTACGACTACTAGGTCCTGTAATTTCCGTTCTGCGTCTGCCATCGACACCATCTTCCTAACTTATAATATTAAAACATTTTAAGGTCACCAGCTCTTTTTGGATAGTATCACTGCAGAGTTTGAATAAATCCATTTAGAAGACATATACTTGTCTTAATCTCTTTTTTATTTTTATGGACAAACTCAACATTAAAATCAACAATAATGATAACGATATGGCAAATATACTAGCCTAAAAAAAATATTTCCCAAACTAGGGGTCGACTTATAAAGCGGGTATAACATGAAAACATTTACCACTGAGTTGTAAAAAATTGGGACAGCACAATTACTGTACACAGTACAGTACAGAACAATCACTGTACACGGCTTACTGCTTCCAGCAGGATGGTACAAATATGTCCCATGAAAACCTGTGTTTTTGGCGAACATATCTGACATATCAACATAGAAATTAATATAAAATGATAAAATATTAATACAAATTCAGTATTCTATTTAGACTGTAGTGCCACGCCTACATTTTCTCCAATTCTAATTGGTCAATAAATACATGCTAAAAAACAACATGACAATTTATCTATCGCATTCCACCATAGTAAATTTGTTCCTACACTTTGTTCAAAAACAAGCTTTGCTACAAAATCGCTGATTGGTCAATTTTCCGTCCAATCGGATATTTTTCATGTATATTCAAAAATGTACTCCAGCGTCTCTGCTGGGAGCCACCCTAGGTAGTATAAATATTGGATGCATTCCAAAAAACCAGTTAGTAGTAGTTCCAGAACCACAGTCGAGTGTACCCAGATACAATAGATCTCATCTACTCGCTCGTGTATTTCTAATCCCTAATACAGAAATTTCTGCACGTACATACAGTTAACAATACAGAAATTTTTATTGGATACACCACCAAGTTCTTTCAGTGGACACAGTCAAGTTAAATCAACTCTGTAAGTTGCAATAACTGAACAATTTTCTTGAAAGAAATGTTTATTCTATTTTCAACATTGAACTGTGAACAAATCTTCCACAATTTAAGACGTTTTCAACATTTACAGTCAAGGGAAGCTACACTAAATGTAAACACTCACCGAAGCGCCGTTTTTCACTCATATTACAACTACTTTGTACTATTGTTGAATTTAATATACATATATATCTTCGTTAAACAAAATTGGTTCTCATTTTTTTTCCTTGATGTTTTAAATATTATGTATGAATGTTTAGGCGTGTTACGTTTCACACGCAGACCACATTATCTCATTTTGCAATTTCCTGCCCATTCAACATTGTGTGAACATGCTGCCATTCAAAACTCAAGAATTATTTATGCTGCCATTCCACAATTGGTCAACCATTGACGTTCTAGTCAACATTCTACAAGACTACAGACATCATCGCGTCCAACAGCTGATACACTAAATGTAAACACTCACCGAAGCGCCGTTTAATTCAAGCAGCTATTCAAATAACTTGGTGTGGTAGGCGAGTCATCTGTCATCTGCAATTTCATGCTGCCATTGAGACAACTAGATGTGGTAGGCGTGTCATCTGCTATTCAGACAGATTTCATGCTGCCATTGAGACAATTGAGAGGCGTGTCATCAATGCTGCCATTAGATGTGGTAGGCGTGTCATCTGCGCAATTTCATGCTGCCATTCAGACAACTGATCTGCAGTAAGATGTGGTAGGCGTGTCACCTGCACAATTTCATGCCATTCCATTGAGACAACTAGATGTGGTAGGCGTGTCATCTGACAACGTGTCATTTCATGCTGCCATTCAGACAACTAGATGTGGTAGGCGTGTCATCTGCGCAATTTCATGCTGCCATTGAGACAACTAGATGTGGTAGGCGTGTCATCTGCGCAATTTCATGCTGCCATTCAGACAACTAGATGTGGTAGGCGTGTCATCTGTGCAATTTCATGCTGCCATTCAGACAACTAGATGTGGTAGGCGTGTCAATCATGCTGCCATTGAGACAACTAGATGTGGTAGGCGTGTCATCTGTGCAATTTCATGCCATTCAGAAATAATGACAGTAATATTTTTATAGGCACTTGATATTGATTTTATAGGACTTTAATGTTTTATCAGTAGACCTGATGAATTTTAAATATGCGCTAAGTTATACTGATGCAATATACGGTACCTACCGATGTGTACCGTAGGTTGTTTGATATACAACGCATATAGAAAGAAATACAGGTAAGTGGTGTGATATTCAAACGTCTGCACTTGTTTAATGTTGAAATTGTTAAGTAAAAGGTCGCATCTTGAGCATTCTTTTGCTGATAACCATATATTCTGTCTTATATAGCGGGTTTAAAATGTAAACCTTTACCACTGAGTTGTAAACAATTGGGACAGTACAATTACTGTATACCGTACAGTACAGAACAATTACTGTACACTGCTTACCGTACCTCCAGCAAAATGTTACAAATATATCCCATTAAAACCTGTATTTTTTGTGAACATATTTGACATATTAACATTAATTAATATCAAATAATAAAATAGTAATAGAAATCTAATAGTCTATTAAAGCTACAGCAGAAATCACTTCCAACAGCTGATACATCAAATCGACGTTTATCTCAGGCGGCTATTCAAATAGATATGTTACGCGTGTCATCCGGGCAATTTCATGCGGCCATTCAGGCAACTAGGCGTGGTATGCGTGTCATCCGGGCATTTTTATGATAGTAATGACAGTAATATCGTATAGGAGTCGATGTTGCCTATAATGTGTTTATCAGTAGACCTGATGAATTTTAGATGTTCGCTAAGTTATTCTGAGGCAATATACGGTACCTACCTATGTGGGCCGTGGTTTGATATACAGCGCATATAGAAAGAGATTACGGTTAGTGTCTCTGTATACAGGTAAGTGGTGTGACCTTATGTAGCTTTGGCACAGGTTATCGTATACTGTAGCCTAACTTAATTTACCGCTAGGTATAAATTTGGGGGCACGCGTAGCCTACCGTAAGTTTCCGGGGTCGACCTATACGCTAGGTATAAGCCTAGCTCAGAATTTTAAGCTAAACATATCGAAGTCAACTTATCCGACAGGTTGCCTTATAAGCTGCAATTTACGGTACTAATGGTTTGATTTGGCGGTATATCAACCTTAATAAGGACAAGATATTTATTGCTGTTAATATTTTTATTCAAAATTGTATTGCTGGTAACAATATTTTTCAAAATCTATTGCTGGTGTTTTTACTATAAAACATTTACAGTTTCAAAATGTTTTGATCTCAGTTTGGGTGTTTACTATTTGCCCATAGCTGAGACCCCAACTGGTGCTACCACCCCGTGTAAGAGTAGAGATGTGAACACCAGCAATTAAGAGGTGGTTCCACGCTCCTCAAAACTTCCTGATCAGAGGCTTTACTGCCTGATGTAGTTTACCGTTACACCCAGAAAGTACGGCACTAAATAAGTTTGACAAATTCACAGCAAGTAAAATGGAATATATATAAAAGCACATTATATCCTTAGAATAAACTGCCGACGTACGGATAGAAAATGCATTGAAAAATTCCCCAAAATAGAATAGAGGCAAAGACAACAATTTATTTAGTTTTAGAGGATAAATTATTCAAAACGACCTAGAAGTCCTGCTATGATTTATTTACGGTCAGGTAAATATTAATAATGTAATATACACAAAAGACACTGTGATGATGACGCGAGAAGACATATAATGACAGCAACTAATTGGAAATGTATTAATGGCAAACAAAAGATGGAATAACCTCATATTGTAAAAAGAGAGAATATATGTTTGAAAAGAAGATGAACGGCCCAAAATTGCGAGTTTATAAATTGGAGCTGTCAAAAAATGGAAAGACGACAGAAAATGTCATTTTGAGTTATTGGCTGATTTCGTTTAGCGGCTTATGAATATTTACGTTTTAATTAATGGGGAAATCTCAATATTTTAGCATAATTTTATAGCTTCAGCTAAATATATTTTGAGCACAATTGTATGCGTACAACTACACGTAAAATTTATTGTTGTCCATTTTGCTATAAAATGTATTGTTCATAATTCTACTCTAAAATATATTGTTGGTTATTCTAATCTAAAATGTTTTATTGGCGATTCTACCATAAAATGTAGTTTTAGTTATTCTACTCTAAAATATATTGTTGGTTATTCTACTCTCAAATGTATTATTGGCTATTCTATTCTAAAATATTTTCTTGGTTATTCTACTGTAAAATGTATTGTTGGCTATCTCATCAAAAATGTATTTTTGGTTATTCTACTCTGAAATGTATTTTTGGTTAATTTGCTCCAAAAATTATTGATCGTTCTGCTCCAAAAATTTATTATTGATTATTCCATTTTCAATTGTATTGTTTAGTCTTCTACTTTAAATTGTACTTTTGATCATTTTACTCTAAAATATATTGTTGTTTAGTCTACTCTAAATAGTATTGTTAGTCTTTCTACTCGAAAATGTATTGTTGGTTTTTCTACTCGAAAGTATATTACTGGTCATTTTATTTTAAAATGCATTGTTAAGTTTACTAGAAATATGTATTGTTGATACTTATTATTTAAAAAAATGTATTACTGATATTTTGACAGTGATTTGTTTTTATTTATAGGCCTCACTATTTATTCATAGCTGAAACCCTAACATATACTACTACCCCGGATGAGTTTGAACCTGGGAACGACAGCAATTAAGAGATGGTCCCACATCCCTCAAAACCTCAGGATGTAGTTTATCATCATACACATATGAGATTAAAATCTGAAGACACCATAAAATGGCAAAAATACCTTCCAGAAGCTAAACAAATTATGCAGAAACTGGACCACTTTGTTAGAATTATATATGAAAGTGCTTAGCAATATGTAACATTAATTCTCTTCTACTAGACAATTTACTCGCGGATGAAAAGATTTAATGTCACAAAAATGTGCTTCTACCGAAGAATTCAGAAAATACATGAACAAATGGTAAACTGATAAATGTCTAAGATAGATTGTGGCTGCAGAAATGTTCTAGCACGGCACCATAGAATCTTCATTACTAGCAGCAGACATAGAAATTGATTCAATATGATCTTTCCGAAACAAGTCAGACGGAGAAATTAGCCAGAGAAGACGCAATGAGACATTCTCCTGGGGGTTAGCATCAGCCATGCCGATGGGTTGTAAACAGATATGTGATTCTACAGAGAAATTTTAAGAATAACATTGACGGGGTAAGTGTTCAATGAGGAAGTTTTAAGGCAAATGGGAATAAAAATGATACTTGAAGAAACGACTGATATTTCTGAGATATAATATGAGGAAAGAAGGTTTGGAGAATTCGGCAATCACATGACGTAATGAAGGTAATGGAAATGGTCAGAACATTACATCATCTACCTAACGAGTTTTATGTCAATGGATGGCAGAACAGGGAGTGAGAAAGATAGCAAAAAAGAAACATAACAAACATTACTTTGACCTAAAAAGTTTAGAACGCCAAAGTATAATTATTTGATACTAGCCACACTCGGTTTAGGATAATTAGAATAACCATTACTTTTCTGGTATGATATGTTGACATCAGCCATTTTATTACCAACGTGACAAGGGTTTCCTCTGTCTTTTCTACACTTATTTTTATAGCAATTGTTCTAATGAGTTTTCATCCTTGTTACTCCAAATGGATGGATTTAGGCGTACTACTTGATTGGCAACTAGGTCTCACCCTGTTCCAGTTAAACTAGCTAGAGGTAATCCCTAAACCCAACCCTAACCCTAATCTTAACCCTTAACCCTAACACTAACACCAAACTTAACCCTAACCCTAACACTAACCCTAAATCCTAAAACTACCCCTAACCTTTAACCTCTAACCCCTAACCCTAACCCTTACGCTAACCCCGTCTCTTTTCGTTCACTTTCCACCTGTGGAAATCATTTCCAATTCTTAATTTCCTGCCAGCTACAATATGTCGTCCCTTTAAACAAAGGTACCGATAGAAGATGTTGTTAAAAATGTCATCTTCAATATCACGTTTCTTGTAAGGTGGCTTTGCGGGCTTTTATAACATTGCAAATAAATAAAATTGATCATGAAGTCACTATAGACAATATGACGGTGATAGCCAAAGATAAACAGACAAAATAAAAATAAAACGCGAATCAATTGTTATGTCTACAGCTAGGAAAATTGTATCATTCTGTTATGGCAAACAGTTTTTATGTTAGAATCCATCCTGCCCATTTATAAAAGTACTCCTAATATATATCTCAAGTTTCTTGACAAAATTCAAAGAAGGTTGTTTAATATAATTGATCCTGACCAGGCGTCTCGACTTCTCACTTTCTCACCGGCTTCTCTCAGTCTTTTCTCTAAATATTCTCTTCTTTGTCATTTAATGTTGCACTAGCTAGCTACAACCGTATGTTCTATTCTAATAATTACTTTTCTCGCACTTCTTATCTGTTGAACTCCATTCCTTTTTATATCTTCCTTGCCACCAACAATCTTGAAAAACTGAAATGAAACGCCATTTGCTATCCTCTGTCATCCCGAATCATAATCTTTTTTTGTTCTTTTTCCTCACTGAAGTGTTGTCATTTATTTTCACTCACAATATTCCCTTGTGTCCTAGTGGGATTAGCTGTTAGCTTGGGGAGAAATGATTAAAACAATTACCTTGCTGTAAGATATACTTCAAACGCCAAGTGATCTTTCCTCACAGCAATTGGTTGGTTATTTTTTTTGGCGATATACGAATCTCTATAGGTTATTTAATGCTGAAATCTAAATCTTTTTTTAGATAATAATGGTTTTAGTTATACTAGTCTTACTAATTAACTTATAGCTGGGAGGAGAAGAATTGAATTCATCCCTTTCCTAAGGGCATTTGCACGTAAGTGAATGCAATGAACTCAACTGGAATTGGAACTTGGCTCTCCGATTCACAATTCCGAGCCATTATCCACTACACCACACGCACATACAATATTACAGTAACTGATATTTCCAAGCGGTCAGATATCTAGGTACTGACCAGGATCGACGTTGCTTAACTTTGGTGAACCGGTTTTTCAACTTGACATGGCTGTAGGCCTTTCTCACAATGAGTATCCGAACGACGAATATTAACGGAATATATTTCAGGAGAGTGATTATCTATGAATAAAATCAAGAGATAATCGTAATCTGGTCTTAATCTGATACCCAATTTGTCTTCTCTTCGGATAAACAGTAATAACATTATAAATAACACTAAACTAATGCTACAAACGCATACGCTCTTAATCTTGTATGACGACTTACAAAAATGCCTTCTTATTCTCTTATGTGTATAATACTTACAAGATTAGACTTTTGCAAGCAAGTTACCATCTTATAATTATTTGATGTTAGTCGGCAATTTCGGATTTTGTATCAGCAAAAAAGAAAATGAAGGAAGCATTATTTTCAACACGTATTCCGAGAACATCTTCATGGCTTGTTTAACGCATACACAAGATTAAAAAATATTTCTTGTGACCATTCTCTACTTTGTCATTTATCTTATTTGGATCCAATTGTTTTCTTTTCCGCTTCCTTACTTTACCCAATGCTACGAACACACACGCTCTTAATCTCAAATCACGACTTACAAAAATGTCTTCTTATTCTCTTATTTGTATCGTACTTACAAGATTAGACTTTTCCAAGCAAGTTATCATACAATTATCTGGTGTTAGTCAGGTATTTCGGATGTTGTATCAGTAAAAAAAAAAAAAAAAGGGAAGAAAATGGTGGAAGCATTGATTTCAACCCGTTTTCAAAGAATGTCTTGTTCGTAGCTTGTTTAACGCATACGACATTGACAAAATATTTGTGACGTCATTCTCTTCTTTGTCATTTATCTTATTTAGAACAAATTCATTTATGTTCAAATTCCATATGTCACCCAATGCAGAATCTGTGGAAATGTCATGACATATAATGGATGAAGGTATTATTTTGGCAAGATAATATAACACATTTTTTCAGGCTACACTCTTGAACTGTAAATCTAAAAAACGAAAAAAATGGCCGGCAAAATTATGTACATTTTATATTACTGAAACCTCCAAGATGAATATTGATATTTATTATCCATATACAGGATGCGATGGGTAAATTGTCGTCATTTTATCGTTTTAATTTCGCGCATGCGCGTTGTCATTTTTTTTACTTATCGACTGCATAATATAGTAGGGTCAGTTGGGCACCGTCTTTTAGAAAAGGAGCAACATGACACAGTTCACTCCGCCAGAAATCTGGAAACGGCATGTTGCACTGCTTGACATTCGGCTAGAAGCTCCAATCCGATCCTTTCAGAGTATTTGAGTATCAATCTGAAGACAGTGAAGAGGATTCGGAAAGAGTTGGATGAGTCTAATGAGGATTATGAAGATACGGCAGCTCGGAAAGCTCATTCTAATCGTTCTGATAAGAAAGGAACTCACGGATTTGTCTTTAGGGCCTTAGACTCAACAGGTAGGTCTATATCAAGTGGCCTGTGGAGGTAGTGCTGCTTAGGATTAAGAGGGTAGCTGCTTGAGGACCCTATGCCTAGCAATATGGCTCTACACCATGTCACATAAACAGGGGAACGCAGTAATTGCTGTCAGACAATTTCTGCTACATCACTCCTTATATCTAGCCATCTCGGCGAATAATTGATCGACAGAAAGAACAAAACTCCTTGTAACTCCAAAGATGAACTGAAAGCCAGGATTATGGTAGCATTTGCTAACTTAAATACGGAGAACCCCCCAGAAGAGTTACAGCAGATTCCCACCTCATTTGGAGGCAGTGGTAGAAGCCAATGGCATTTTTATTGCACAAATTTATTCTTTAGTATTTCAAGATATCGTTGTGTAATTATGGTAAATATATTTATTCATTAGTATTTCAATTATTCTTTAGTATTTCAATTATTCTTTAGTATTTCATTATATGTTTGTGTAATTATGGTATTATTTGGAAACGGTATTTTGTACTGCTTGTCTTTCCTACTGGGATCTCAAATACGTACATTTCAGAGTATTTGGGTGTCAATCTGAGAACAGTACAGAAGATGCTGTGTCCTCGAGAGTGAGGAAAACGAAATATTCAGTCAACATCATGGTGTTTTGAGTGATCATTAGCGATGCCGACGTTATACCTCCATTCAACTCCCCAGATGGCCTCAGTCTCATCAGGGCGGCCTACATCACATGCCTCGAGGGGGTTAGTGCTACCGTGGGTCAAGAGGGTGGCCGACAACAGGACTCTTCACCATTCCAAACAAGCAGGAGAACCCAGTCATGGCTGTCAGACAATTTCTGCGACAATATCACTCCTTACATCACCCTAGACAACAAACCCTTTGATTATTATGTGTGGGGCGAAGTTGAGCAAGAGACGAACAAAATTTCTTGTAACGCCAAAGATGAATTGAAGTCGAGGATTACGGTAATATTCACAATCTTAAACAAGGATATCTTCCAGAGGAATTGTAGGAGATTCTGAAGTCGTCCTGAGGCCGTGGCTTGAAGACAATGCCGATTTTATATATATTTCTGAGATGAGGTATTATATACACTATTTACATTATTCGGACTATTGTTTTCATCCTTTCAACGTTTCGGCCTTTGAGTATTTGTATATATTTCTTAGATCAGGTATTGTGTAAACTATTTACATTGAACGGACTATTGTCCTCATCTTTGTCACCATATTTATTACAACGTTTCGGCCTTTCAGTATCTGTCTATATTTCTGAGATGTGGTATTATGTACACTATTTACATTATTCGGACTATTGTCTTCATCTTTGTTGCCATATTTATTACAACGTTTTGGCCTTTCAGTATCTGTCTATATTTCTGAGATGAGGTATTATGTACACTATTTACATTATTCTGGCTATTGTCCTCATCTTTGTTGCCATATTTATTACAACGTTTAGGCCTTTCAGTATCTGTCTATATTTCTGAGATGAGGTATTATGTACACTGTTTACATTATTTTTACATGTTTAATTTAAATTCTTTACATATTTATCAACAATTATTTACATGTTTACTTTAATATTTTACCGAGGGAAGCAGAGTTTTTATGTTTGATGTTTCATTCAGATTTCCTTGAATGTTTCCGTAATACAGCATATCTTGTTTCTTTTTGTCATCCGTTGTCCAAAGAGAAAGAAAGAAACGTATCAACACTTTTTGCTATTCCCATCTTTTCCATTTAGTGTTCAACGTGGCTTCACCCGATCTCGACTTTAGTTTAAACTTCATTTGTTTCCTTTTCGTTGAAAGAATAACGTAATTTATAATTTGATCTTTTCGCATGGACAAATTAGGTATCAGATTAAGAGGAGATTATGATTATCTCTTGATGCGAGGAAGACATTACGTTTATTAGTAATCTATTCTCCGAAATATATTCCGTTAATATTTGTCTTTCTTATACTCACTGTACCGGTAGAAAAGTGACTGTAGCCGATATGCCAGCTCATCACCAATAGCATGACAGATTTCTGTTTGCATTTTATCAGGAACCTCTAAAAATGCAGCCGAAGCCCACGTCCAGATTTGTTAGTAATATTTAATACATGAACAAATGGTAGACTTATTAATCGGTAAGAAAAATTCTGGACGAAAAGATTATTTGGAACCATCATTTTCTTCCAGCAGACTTGGAGTTAGATTTCATATAATCTTCATGTCAACGAGCAACATTAGCCTGAGAAGACGCAATGAGACACTCTCCGGAGGTTAGCATCAACCACGGTGACGAACTGCTAACAGAGATGTGGTTCTCCAGAAGAATTCCTGAAAATAACATTGACGGTGTACGTGTCCAATAAGGATGTTTATGGGAATAAAAATGATGCTTGAAGAGACAGCTGAAAATTTGGAGACATAAAATGCCGATGACCTGCAAAAAAAGAGTAAATTTATTCAATAAAATCGGCATTCTATTTACATTAATTCGGACTATTGTCCTCGTCTTTGTCGCCATGTTTATCACAACGTTTCGGCCGTTGTACGCTCCGGCCTTCTTCAGGTAGTTATAATGTCGAACTGAATCTTTTATTTCGCTTACTGGGGTAGACCTTTCTAGTTCCACGTGCCATGCCTCTTCTGGATGTCTCAGTTCTTTCCCTTTTAAATCAACCCTCCAAGTTTTGGTTCACCACTCTTTACATTGTGACAAACAATTCTTACTTTGTGATAAACATGGCGACGAAGATGAGGACACTAGAATAAAGATGAGGATGCTAGACGCAATCGTCAGGCTGGCCTGACGATTGAATCTAGCATGAATAAGACTGTCGCCTCTGAGGGTTGAATTCAATATTCACTTTTATATTTATATTTACATACGCTTTATCTCTGATATTTAGCACTTTATCTCATAAATATAACACTATATTTCTTATATATATATAAATAAAAAAAAACGATTATGAGGGTCAAGCAGATCAGTTTCCAGGAAACTGACAGCCCGACACCGGCACATGAGATTCGATTATAGTGGTGAAGGTTTCGTGCAGGACCATCCACACTTTTTGAAGGGCCGAATACAGAGACCTAGTGCACTAGGTGCCACAAGGTCCCCAAACACCCACCTCAGGTTTTGAATTCAGAGTTGTCCTTCACCTAGACCAGTTGCCATCCAAGGCTATAGAACCCAGTCTGTTCTGCTATTTAACCCATAGCTGGAGGGAGAAGAAGAGGATTCACACCTTTCCCAAGGGTATTAGCACATAAGTGAAATGTAATGGATTTAACCTGGATTCGAACTCGGCTCTGCAATTCCACAATCCAAGCCGATATCCATTACCCCGCCGTTCCTCCATATATATACCGAAGGTAACAGCAAATCGTTTAACAACATAATTGTCCAAATTGTGTAACAGCATAATTGTCCATCCCACAAAATTTTTATAATTTAAAATAAAAAAAAAATAACCTAATTAAGTTTATTTTTTCTAGGTTTTTAATACAATTAGATATGTTGACACTATTTATCGTAAGAATCATTGAAAAAACATTTGAATTATTCAGCTAGAATGAAAACAGGTCAAAATCCGTTTGTGTCTGACCCACTCTCTTCCCAACTGAGCAATGGTGAGAGGAAATATCATTCAGACCATCAGTAATGGTACCAACATTCATACTCTGATTTCTGTCTTCAAAGTCCATTCAAGAACCATCAGGAGAACGGTGAAATCCTCTATACTGTCCTCAGACTGACACCGAAACACACTGAAATGTTCGTATTGAAAATTTCGGTGCGAATGCCAAGCAGCACCGCATGCCGTTTCCAAATATCTAGCTGAGTGATTTGCATCATGGTGGTCTGTTTCTCACAGACGGTGACGGACTGACCCTACTATACTGAGCAGTCGACGAAATAAAAAAACAATGTGCATGCGCGAAATTAAAAATAGAATTTACTCATCCCACCTCGTACATATGACAATTTACCCATCGTACCCTGTATATATGACAAAGTGGGGAAAGATTTTCTTTTGACGCGTTTCGTTCGATGAAATCCTAAAGGACGAAACGAGTCACACGAGAGATTTTTTTTTTTCACAAATATTGTTCTTGATATAAACCAATTGATATTTTGTTATCACACACACACACACACACACACACACACACACACACACATATATATATATATATATATATATATATATATATATATATATATATATAATAATTTATTTAAAAAATATGATTCCAACGCTTAAAAAAACTTTTTTCCATATTTTAAAATAAAGTTATTTTAAAAATAAAGGTTCAGAGTGCTCGACCTTAATTTGGGGGCCGATGCATGTGTAAAAATATATAGAAAATAGGTAAGAACTCGTTAGGTAAATAATCCAAAGTTCTTTAGTATTTTTGTTATTATTAGTTTAAAAAAATAATGCTCGATACAAAAGTAGAGCCTAAATATAATTATATATTTAAAAATTGCGTTGGAATCATATTTTTAAATAATTTTTTAAATAAATAATTATATTTATGTTCTACTTTTGTATCGACCACTATTTTTAAAAAAAAATAATAACAAAAATACTAAAGAACTTTGGATTATTTACCTAACGAGTTCTTACCTATTTTCTATATATTTTTACACACACACACACACATATATATATATATATAGAGAGAGAGAGAGAGAAAGAGAGAGAGAGAGAGACATAGGTATGTGATATAGTGATATATAATTTTATATAATTTTATATACCAAAAATCAGTATTTAGAAAAATAGTATGAAAATTTGGAAAAAAATGTTTTTCTCATAGGATTTCATCTGATGAAACCAAAAAACTTTCAAAAATGTTCCTACTATTTTTGTAAATACGGGTATATGAATAAAACCAAAGGAAAACTTATCTTGGCGAACACGGTTCAACCTCTGGTGAACTTCATCATAAAAATGTAAGGATTATATTTTGCAATAAGTATTTATAAACAAAAGTAAAAATGTTACTTTTTCAAAATGATGAATGTAAGAGACGCTCATAAATATTCAGCAGGTTAACTGAAAAGATTAGGTAAATTATGAAGAACGCTAAATAAAGACATATAATGTCAAGTAAAAAAAAGTGAGTTAAGGATGTTGTTGAATTGATTTTTATGTAATTAAAATTCAAATTATATTCCGATGGAATAAATTAATATATTATAGATTTTAAATAAATATAAACAATAATGTATATAAGTTTCCCTTTTGTCTTTATTCAAATTCTCCTTTGACAGATATATTATAGTTATACCTGAAATTGTAGATACACACACACACACACTCATATATATATATATATGTATATATATATATATATATGTGTGTGTGTGTGTGTGTGTGTGTTGGTGTGTATGAGTGTGTGTGTGTGTACACACGCACACACACATACACACACACACACACACATTTTGACCGTTATCTGATACAGTACAAATAAAGGGCAGGATTCACGCCAGAAGATTACATTAACTGCCTGAAACTCTGTGTAGTGTTATCGATGTTGAATATTATGGATATTCACTGATATATACTGATAGCTCTGTTTCATAACATTGAGAGCTGTATTTATAACATATCAGGAATAAATATACTTACGTTCCTGCAAGTATTTCTGCGTGTATGTACATTTTTCCTATATTATTCCCATATATATATATACATATATATATATATATTCTATTTTCCTGTTGAGGTTTATATCGGACTCAATGAATTTATTTATATGTTTATCAAATCCTCCTACTTATTATATGTGTTTATCGTTGCTTGATCCGGCTTCTAATGCTCCAGTTGGCGCAGCTTGGTGAGAGTAGTCGTGGCTCCCGGGGGCACAGTCTTATGGTTATATAGCGAACTCAGGAGAGTTCCGCCACGGAATATGTGAGTGAGCGGCGCTATGTTGAGTCTGATATGAATCTCTTCGGTGTCGAGGCCCGGTTGGTATGTTGTCTGCTTGACAACCCAACTGTCAGGGTTTCGATACCTGGTGGTGGATGCGCACTGCTGATGAGTCCCAATTATAGGACGAAACGGCCGTCCAGTGCTTCCTCTATTTTCCTGTTGAGGTTTATATCGGACTCAATGAATTTATATATATATATATGCCATATTCTCCAAACGCCGTAATAGTCACTGTTTACAAACCCACACTTCCTCCCCATAGAGCTCAACCGAAATAATTTTTCAGGAGTGTATGTGTGTGTGTATATATATATATATATATATATATATATATATATATATATATATATATATATATATATATATATATATATATATATATATATATATATATATATATATATATATATATATATATATATATATATATATATGGTTGGATTGATGTGAGTTTGTGACCCTGGGTTTCATGCTTTTGTGATCGTCAGACAAACTGATTAATTTTTTAAATTTTGGGTTTATGTAGATTGCGTGTATTGGTGTTGTTATGGAAGTGGTGGTGGGAGGAAATCGTCGTCGTGATGTCACTCATGCTAACGTTAATATAGATGCATGTCCGTAGACCCGAGGAGGTACGCAGACACACATACACACTCGTTGTATGAGCCCCGGCGGACGAGCGAGTGTGTATGTGTGCCTGCGTACGTACTTCATCGGGTATATGGACATGCATCTATGTTTGTGTTAGCATGAATGACCTCACGACGACGTCAATTAATCAGTTTGTCTGATGATCGCAAAAGCGTGAAACCCAAGGTTACAAACTTAAATAAATCCAACCAAATATGTTAGCTCTATCTCTGATATTGGGCGCTTTCTAATAAGTAACGCGCATATATATATATATATATATATATATATATATATATATATATATATATATACACTTTTCACACACACACACACACACACACACACATATATATATATATATATATATATATATATACATATACATTTATATATATATATATATATATATATATATATAAATACAGATATATATAAATACAGATATATATAAATACTGATATAGGGAACTATACTCGTTTCGAAAAACCCTCGAATTTTTGATTTGCCAATAATCAAATCAATCTCGAGGGAAAAAAAGGTTTTAAAAAAAGAAAGAGCTACAAACATGAAACTCTGTCGAAAAAAAAAATCGCACAGATGCAGGTTTGAAGCCCAAAGAAAAAAACCCGACATGAGTAAACAACTAACAAAAGAGCTCAATACCACCGTAGAGCAGAGCTAGATAAACCTAGTGAGCCAGACAAACCTACCCAGGTTTCACCTAAGCGGATCGTCAGGGAAAGCTGGCTAAAGAGGCAAAAGAGAACGCATAGACAAAATTATACCACGTGACCAATGATAAAAAAAAAACACAAGAACACCGGGGTGGGGTGCGGGGGTTTAAAGATTTATTCAACAACTAAAATGAGGGGATATTAATATACGAACATTAAGGTGGAATGACAAAATAAACGGGGAAATTCGCAGGTTTGCCTGACTCACTAGGTTTATCTATACATATATATATATATAAATATATATATGCAATTCGAACTCGGCTCTCCGACGCCTCAACCCGAGCCGCTAACCATTGCTCCACGCGATTCCTTATATATGTATATTAGCAGTGAGAAAAGGGTTATTTTTTGTCAAATCTTTTGCTATTTTCCCATTTGGCGAATTAATTTCTGCAAATTTGAGTGAAAAGGGCGAAGAAACTTGCCGCGTATCACGTCAAGATTTAAGATTTTTTTGTTCGCCGCCATCACACATTATCAAGAAACAATGCTCATTTACTGATTCTTATAATTTCAGCGATGGCGTTGTGCATTCGATTGTAGTTCTTGGATGTTCTGTGTGAGATATACTTTTATGATTTTTGAATGTATCTGATGACACGCGAACGTCATATTATTTTCAATTCCAAAAACTTAAACAACGAGTAGAATGGAACTTAACATTTTAATTATATTTTAGAATTCCCGTGCCAAATTGAACGTAATTCTCTTGTTAATTAGTTCTGATTCAATATGTAGGGCTTCTAAAATTTGTAAGTAATCCGTTTACAAATTTTTTATATATATATATATATATATATATATATATATATATATATATATATATATATAAAATGAAAAAAAATAATGTATAATTCCACTGTCCATAATGTTTAATTTAAAAGCGTGGTCAATACAAAGGAGAACTAAACATGATGTAAGATTTCAATTTTAGTCTTCTTTGTGAGAAGATCGAATTTAGGTTGGAGATGGCAATTTGATCATCGATATAAAAATTCCTTTTGATCATCCGTTAATATGTTAGTTGATAGGTTTATGTATTTATCATGGTTGTTGTGAAGTAGAATATTTCCTTGGTATAAGTTGCACAGCTTTTTCGTAATTATTTGTCGATGGTCAAGTTTATCATTATTAATCCTTATGGTGATGTGATATTGTATGAAACCCAACATATAAATAATGAAATCCAAAAACATATTGCAGTACTAAAAAACACTTTAACTGAAACTGAATATAATGTAGTACAATACCACATCAAATGACTGAAATTGAAATCCTACATCAATCATTATATCAACTGGAAAAAAGAATATATATATATATATATATATATATATATATATATATAGATAGATAACTAGACTCGTTTTCGAAAAACCCTCGAATTTTTGATTTGCTAATCAAATCAATCTCGAGGGAAAAAAAGGTTTAAAAAAAGAAAGAGCTACAAACATGAACTTCTGCCGACAAAAAAAATCGCACAGATGCAGGTCTGAAGCCCAAAGAAAAAAAAAACGATACGAGTAAACAACTAACTAACAAATGAGCTCAATACAACCGTAGAGCAGACCTAGATACACCTAGTGAGCCAGACAAACCTACCTAGGTTTCACCTAAACGGATCGTCAGGGAAAGTCAAGCTAACGAGGCAAAGAGAAACACATATTTATAGGCGATATATATATATATATATATATATATATATATATATATATATATATATGGGCGCGTGACCGAGTGGTTGGAACATCCACATTTGAACCATGAGATCCGGGTGCGAATCTCAACACGGTAGGTTTGTCAGGAAGGAGACTTGCTGACGCTATTAGTCCGATGGAAATAAAGAAAAAAACATAAAAGAAAGAAAAGAAAAAGTTTATCGGCCGGATCACTGAAATGAAAGAAAAAAAAACTTGAAAATTTTAATTTTTTTTCACTTGTACCCTCTTACTTCTTTAAATAATGAACTGCATTCGTATTTATGATTGTTATTGTAATTTCTTGTTAATGTTGTTCTGCTCAAATATTTACCGATGTGATAGGGGAATTTCTATGGTTATTTCATTGTCGTAGAATCATAATTTTTAAGTTAGAGATAGAATAAGGTTCTTGCAAAGTTTACAGCTATAAAATGATTGTGGGATTTTCCCCATTGCATCGGTAACTATTTGCGCATAACATCTTTAACAAAAGTTATGTCTCTCGACAAGCTGGTTCTTCAGTAGAGTTCGCATTTATTTTAAACTGGCTGCTTTTGTAGTACACTGAATATGAACCAACTGAAGCTTCCGTTATTTCACCGCTGTTGTATATTTTCTTTATTATTCCAGATATATTATAAGTCTGCAAGTTTATCTAAGAGCATCTCGTTGGTATGATAATTCTATTTGGTTTTGTAGCCTTGTTCTTCTTCAGCATTTCCAGCGCTCTCTTAACATTCAAAGCTTTTGCTACGTTTCTTTCCGTTTTTTTTTTTATTTATTGTTTTTTTTTACCTTTTATATTGTCAGGGGGGGTGTTTATCGTGTGCCATTACTTTTTCAGCTGTCATTTCTTTTATCGTTTTGTTCATACTCGTTACTTCTCCGCTTTGATATTTCTCGACATCTCTACGCTTTTCATTCCTCTTTGACTGCTTGCGCATCTTTTTTATCCATTTGCAACATTTCTATGCGTCATTTTCTGTCACCATTTCATTGTTTCGAGAACCACCCATATCAGCCATTTGTTTTATTTTCTTTCTTTCCAAGGGATGAATACTTCTGCAATTGTCATGTATTTTCCCTTCAGGTGCTTGACTTTGAGTCCCTGACCTGTTTCAAAGCCTCCTTTTTTTTTTTTTTTCGTTCGCACGATTGCATGTTTCCTTGCTAAAGGAGTTGCTATAAAGTTGCTTTTAGTATTGCATATTAAGTTTGTTTTTTTGGATTTTATTAATTTTTTGTATTTTATTTCTTTCATTTCCATATCACTGGGAGGGGACCATGAATGCAGGCAGCACTTGGCCATGTTTTATAAATTTAATATGATAATTACATTTTTTAGAGTTATTCTCTTTGAGAAATGTTTATTGCACTGGCCTTTCTAGAAAATCTAACAACGCGTAACATTTTCTTTGTGTCGATGTTATCCTATAATTTCTAGAATATCTGAAAACGCTATATATTTTCATTGTGTTGATTTTATCCTACCAATTCCAGATTGTCTGACAACACTAAACATTTTCTTTGTGCCGACGTAATACAACCAATTTTAGAATATCTGAAAACGCTGTATATTTCTTTATGTTGATGTCATCTTAACGTTTCCAGATTATCAGTTAACACTAATTTTTTTTTTCACTGTGCTGGTGTCATCCTACCATTTCTAGAATTTCTGGCAACGCTAAACACCAAACATATTTTACCATCATTTCTTGGGAAATAGTGCTGATTTTCATTTGGAGAATGTACTGGTCGTCTCGTTTTAAAACACTGGCTTATCCATTAAAATGTTTACCGGTGTTATTTCAAGGGAAATAAACTTAAACCAGCTGTCACGTTGGTCTTACAAATGAAAGAAAACACCATAAAATAAATGACTCATCAACAAATCATTGCATTGGTAATATATGTTTAATAATCTTTTTCTATCTGTTGCCCTTACGTTGACTGCTGACTCTTAAAAATAGTATCACGTAGCTTTTCCTTGCTTTCGCAATCTCTTCGCCAGGTTATAGTTCTACATATTTTATTAATTCTTAAATCAATTGCTGAAAAAAAAGTAAGTCATTTCTTTCTCATTTTAAATAGACAGCTTTCTCTTTGAATGTCGAAACTTACTAAAGCATTTTATTTTAGGTTAGAACTAACAGATTTGGTGCTAATAATGCACACATTTGTTGCTTTCCTTCAGAAATATTCAGTTCTTATGTATAGAAATAAATAAAATAACGTGTTGAGGGAATAGCGGTTGCATAACGGGCATCAATATATCAAAAAAATATCTTGCTTTTGTATAACAGCTTTAACCAACTGCCCCTGGGCGTTGTGTAACGGGTAGCAAGCTTGTCACACTAGAATAATTACGATTGAGTAGTGAGTTCGATACCCACTGGGTGCCCCCATGCTTTCAGCTTTGTTCCACATCTAAGCTACGCTTGGCGTGGTGTAAAGGTCAGTAAGCTTGTCTCGCTAGAATATTTAGGACTGATTAGTGATATCGATCCTCACTGGGTGCCGCTATACATTCGGTCTTGTGCCACACCTAAACTACGCTTAGGAACTGATTTTAACAGCGTTGATTTTTTTCCCTTCTGCTATTACGATTTGCGTTAATTGGTAATGCATTTTTGGTAATATTTTTCCTTCAAAAATAT
This sequence comes from Acanthosepion pharaonis, assembly GCA_903632075.3. Lineage (NCBI taxonomy): Eukaryota > Metazoa > Mollusca > Cephalopoda > Sepiida > Sepiidae > Acanthosepion > Acanthosepion pharaonis. The sequence continues at coordinate 2,164,197 of CAHIKZ030002811.1, forward strand.
ATTACTAATAATAGTTTTCCTCAAAAATATATTGCTGGGAATATTATTTTCGTCAAAAATGTATTACTGTAATAATGTATTGCTTGTAATAATTTTTTCTTGAAAAATTCATTCCTGATAATAATTTTGTTTCAAAAATGTATTGATGGTATTAAAACCTATTTTTACACTTTCATAGTGATTTGATCCCAATTTGGGGTTAACTATATGTTCATAGCTACCACCCCGGGTCAGGTTGGACCTGGGAACACCAGCAATTAAAAGGTGGTTCCGCGCTTTTCAAAACTTCCTATCAGAGGCCTTGCTGTCGGATGTAGCTTATCGTTTTAACCAGGACGCGGATATAGTTTATCGTCTTACCCAGGACGCCATTTGTATTTCTTCGTTACCCCCAGAATCAGTGTTGCAAATATGCTCAGCGGACATTGCTGACTGTTCAAGTATATGCCCCATATTCAGAGATGTCCTTCTGTCATAGTACCCAGCAACAACCTCTACTAGGGAGTCTAGTCCGTCCTGCTATTTAACCCATAGCAGGTACATGTGCTGAATTCACATATCTCGGTATATTTGTGCGAAAGTGAATCTGATGATCTCGAAATTCAAGTATGCACCACATATTGGGTATTTTTTTTTAATTCAGAGTCATCTTTTTTCCTCTTCACCATGTCGGCTGAGGCTTCAGAATACGCCGACTCCACGTCTACTGCGGGGTGAAACCCCTCACCCCAAATGAGGCGTCCTAGGTATGAAAATTAACTACATCCGGCTGCAAGGTCTTTGATCAGGATGTTTTGAGGTGCTTGGTACCTCCTCTAAATTGATAATGTTTCCAGACTCAACCTCACCCGTGGTGGTAGCACCTGTTAGAGTCCCAGCAATGGACAAATAGTTAACCCCAAAACTGGGGTCAAAAAACTATGGCAAAAAATTTCGGCAAAAAATTATTACCAGTAATAAAGTTTTGAAGGGAATATTGCTAGCAATACATTTGTAAAAAAACATTACCAGCAATAGATTTTTGAAGGGAATATTGCTAGCAATACATTTTTGAAAAAATATTAACAGCAATACATTTTTAAGGGGATAGATCTAGAAATACATTTTTTGAAAAAATATTACCAGCAATACATTTTCTTGAAGGGAATATTGCTAGCAAAACATTTTTGAAAAAATATTACCAGCAATACATTTTTTGAAAGGAATATTGCTAGCAATGCATTTTTGAACAAAATATTGACACCAATACATTTTTTGAAAGGAATATTGCTAGCAAGGCATTTTTGAACAAAATATTGACACCAGTACACTTTTTGAAGACAAATATTACCAGCAACACATTTGATTCTCGACGAAAAGACTCTAAAAAATTATGTCAATGAAATCTGATCTCCGACAAGCTGATTTGTTACAAAGAATACACATTCTGTTCATATGAACCTATCCTAGAATTCTTATCGGTATTAAATAACCCATTGAGGTTGATATGTCATAAAACAAAACAAACCTAACCTATCTTTCTCCTATACTAGTTAACAACCACGCCAAGAGACTTCAGTATGTTCTACTAGTTAACCCATGTGTAGAATCGATGGACTGGCACCTTTTTTAAGTGCATTTTTGCGAAGGGAATTCGGTTTTTAGTTCCGATCCTCTAATCACGACCTGCACATTCTTTACATATGAAACAGAAAATAAAAACAAGTGTATAGCATCCTCTTTCGTAAATCCTGGAGAGCATCCCAAAATAAGAAAGTCGGGAGCACTTAAGTTTAAAGGTCCAACCTTTTAAAATGTCATGCATCAGAAAGGATGCATTTAGGTACGAAAGATAATCCAGTCGTTCGACAGAAAAATCACGGTGAGAAGAAAGGCGTTTATATTGTTAAAGCATCTTTGGAACAGTGAATGATCTCCCGAAGAGTACCTCGCCTTGGAGCAACGTTTAAGTCGCTAATCACGAAGAAGATTACAATTCTAACGAGATAATTACGGAATGTCTCCATTTCATACTTCTCTGGTACTTTCGCTGGGAATGTTTTAAAATGATATGAAGATCAAGCCACAGTGAGGAGCGCATCCCTTAGGCAGAGATTCTTCTTTTGGAGTGAGCTGGGGACATTAAGCGGCGCCTTAGACATTCCCAAAATTGTTGAGGGTGATTGATCAATTTTTCCTCGGTATTGCCGTTAAATCCACTCGACCTTCGGTCACATCAGGCAGTGATGTGGACACGCTGAAAAATCAACTTATGACTGTCTCCATTCCTTATTTCCCAGGCACTTTCACCGGCTAAGCTCAAGATGATATTTTAGATCAATGCCTCTACTCCAGGAGTCGGTTGTCATCATTACCGGGGGCTTGAGGTGTCACCGAAAGGAGAGCTTCCTTAAACGACCTTGAGCAATATTTCCGCGGTATTGACGTTAAACTCAGTTTAAACATCGATCTTGTGTCAGATTCGGTAGCGACATGAGGGCAATGAAAAATCGACTTACTGAATGTCTCAAGCCTTTCTTCTTCCTCTCCTCCTCCTCCTCCTTCTTCTTCTCCTCATCCTCTTCCTTCTTCTTCTTCTCCTCCTCCTCCTCCTTCTTTTTCTTCTTCTTCTCCTCCTACTCCTCCTCCTTCTCCTCCTTCTCCTTCTTCTCCTCATTCTCCTTCTTCTTCTCCTCCTCTTCCTTCTTCTTCTTCTTCTTCTCCTCGTCCTAATCCTATTCCTTCTTCTTCTGCTTCTTCTTCTCCTCCTCCTCCTTCTTCTCCTCCTCCTCTTCCTTCTTCTTCTTCTTCTTCTTCTCCTCACCCTCATCCTCTTCCTTTTTCTTCTTCTTCTCGTCGTCCTCCTCCTTCTTCTCCTCATTCTCCTTCTTGTCCTCCTCTTCCTTCTTCTTCTGCTTCTTCTTCTCCTCCTTCTTCTCCTCCTCCTTCTCCTCATCTTCCTTCTTCTTCTTCTCCTCATCCTCATCCTCTTCCTTCTTCTTCTTCTGCTTCTTCTTCTCCTCCTCCTCATCTTCCTTCCTCTTCTTCTCCTCATCCTCATCCTCTTCCTTCTTCTTCTTCTTCTTCTCGCCGTCCTCCTCCTCCTTCTTCTTGTAACAATTAGTAACTTTTGTCTTTTTTTCATATCTACCCCATTCCCTCATACTCTTTTGCCATCCATTCACACAGGCTCATCAGGTAAGTGCTTCCCCTGTTCTTTTTTACTTTAATACGTCCTCGTGAGTGCCAAATTCTCCAAACCTGCCTTTCTCATTATGTGTCCTATAAATTTCAGTTAACTCTTTCTGGTTCTAACCACATGAGAACAGTAGTAAATTGGATATATTCTGGGCTCCTCAAAACATATGGGGTTGAGCCAGACTTGTATCCTGATCACGAGCCCCATAATTCATTAGGGTTGATTTGGTTAGTTTTGTTTTACGGCATATCAACCCCAGTGAGTTATTTAATGCCAATTTAAATTTTTATTGTTGGTAATATTTTTTCTTCAAAAAATCTATTTCTGGTAATATTTTTTCTTCAAAAAATCTATTTCTGGGAATATTTTTCATTCAAATATGTATCGCTGGTAATATTTATCTGGTCATTTATTTTTTCCAAAATTTATAGCTGGTAAATGTATTCCGGGTAATGATTTTCCCAAAAATGTGTTGCTGGTAATAATGTTTTTCTTAAAAAATATTTTACTGGCAATAATTTTTTACAAAGCATTTCTGGTATTAAAACCTATTTTTACAATTTCATAGTGTTTTGACTCCATTTTGGCAGTTAACTATTTGCCCATAGCTGAGAGCTTAACAGGTACTACCACCCTGGGAACACCAGCTATTAAGAGGTGGTTCCAAGCTCCTCAAAACTTCGGGATCAGAGACCTTGTTCTTTGGACGTACTTTATCGTCTTACCCAGGACACGGATTTAGTTTGACGTCATACCCAGAACGAATTCATTAGGGTCATAGGGTTATCACACGTACCGCAGCCATAGTAGTAGTGGTGTTTCCAGGGTAAGATAGCCTGAAAGATTTGTTGTTCGTTGGCATATCAACCTCTCTATAGGTTTTTTAATGCCGAAATGTAAATATTTAATACGCCATTTTGTTTTTGTTTTTTTATAGATAATAATTGTTTAGTGGTAAAAGTCTTTCTAATTAACCCATAGCCGGAGGAGAAGAGGTAGATTCATACCCTTTCCAAGGGATATTTGTGCATAAGTGTATCTAAAGAACCCAACTGGAATTGGAACTCGGCACAACGATTAACAATTCCAAGACATTATTCATTAAACCATCCAAGCTTACAGCACCTGCTATTACCAAGCGCTCATCCATCTAAGTCCTGACCAGTGGTTCGGTCTGAGTTCAGTCTGAAGTCGGACGACCGGCTGATCGGTTGAACTCTCTGCCTTCGGGCGGGGAAGAACCCGAACGAGGCTACGCCGAAGGGCGGAGTCTCTTTCAGGGAGATAAACCGAACCTGAACCCGTTTATACAGGTTTTAAAAGGGCATTTTTTTGGCCGAGCTCACGTTAAACCGTGATGCCTTCGTGGGGGGGGGTGACTGAATATCGCTGGACGTTGCTTAACTTCGGTGATCGCACGGGAACTAATGTTTCAACGTGATGTAGCCGTACGCCTACCTCGACGGAGCACAACCTTCTCCAAGATAGAAAAGTAGAAGGTTAATATAGAGTGAAGCAAGAATTCCATGGAAAGCTAAATTATTCCATCCCTTTTAGGTGCCGGGCTACCTCGCCATGCAGCGATGGATGTGGCTAATCCTTAATACCATTTCTATTGCAATGCGCTCAGAGATACTGTGTGTATCTATATATGTAAAGTCCCTAGTAGTTTTTAGTATAAAGTCCCTAGTAGGCATTACCGTGTAGTAATATTAAGAGATTTACCCTCAGTATTACTAGTGTGGTGAACCTAATCCATCCTTGGCGCTCCCAAATATTTTTCTTGTACCAGACTTGTTTTAAGGCTAGGAAATACAGGTCAAGGTTTGAAGGAGAACACGGAATATATTAGAATATATAAAACTAGTGAGGTTGATCCTCACTGTGAATCACTTCAATCTAAGTTATTTTGAGTAAAAGTTACGGTAATTCTTTGGACTGTACTATTTACTGATATATAATGAAATGCGGAAAAATATATATATATATATATATATATATATATATATATATATATATATATATATATATATAGTGGAATATCTCGTCACGACCAAGTGACCGTTTAGTAAAATAGAGATCAACTAACTATGGACACGCATGTGTCTCCCGAGACCTGCAGGTGTTTTGCAAACTTTTACACAGCTGGAACATATGACTGAGTCATTTCTCTCGAGGATCAAGTGCCACATATGCGACACCAAGACCTTTCTTACTGCGTGCAACAAAAGCTGAGACTTTCTTTAATATTTGCACGCATTTGATCCCGAAGTTCAAGTCGTCCTCGCTCAAACCTTTGGATAGATGAGAAGCAGGACAGACGCTAGCACCTTCCCTTTGATATTTTACTTTCTCAGGAAGTAAAGGGGATGCTGCGTCGCTTCGGATTGACTTTGTTTGTCTTCCAACGGACCTGCTTGTTAATAGCGGGCGAAAGAATTGTTTCTCGTTTCTTTTATCACAGTCCCGGAGAATTCTTGCGTTACCAGACCCAATGTAAATATCTTTAATGTTTGACTTCTTTATTAGTCTGCTGCAGTTTTGGATGCCCAGTCATTTGCAACTCATGACAGGGACAAAAAGGAATAATCAATTTTTGGGCGGACATTTTCTTGAACCATCCTCCCACGGAGGGAAGCAATACCATTCTAAAAATGAAGAACACGGGTTACACAATTACTCGCAGATTTTGTGCCAAACGACTCTATACCCTTCACCAACCGTGTTCAAAGTTCAAGCTGGGAACCTCCAGTGTCATCTGTTCCCGCCGCTACCCTTAAACGGCACGTGATTTTAAGAGCACAAAACATGTCGGTAGTGTTACACAGCTTACAGATGACATATCCATAGTGGACATTGGTTTGATTTGGTTTGGTTTATTTTGTTTTACGGCATATCAACCTCAATGGGTTATTTAATGACGACAACATTTTTAGGATAGATTCGTATGAATAGAATATGTATTCTTTGGTTTAGATTGGTTTGGTTTATATTGTTTAACGGCATATCAACCTCAATGGGTTATTTAATGACGACAACATTTTTAGGATAGATTCGTATGAATAGAATATGTATTCTTTGGTTTAGATTGGTTTGGTTTATTTTGTTTTACGGCATATCAACCTCAATGGGTTATTTAATGACGACAACATTTTTAGGATAGATTCGTATGAATAGAATATGTATTCTTTGGTTTAGATTGGTTTGGTTTATTTTGTTTTACGGCATATCAACCTCAATGGGTTATTTAATGACGACAACATTTTTAGGATAGATTCGTATGAATAGAATATGTATTCTTTGGTTTAGATTGGTTTGGTTTATTTTGTTTTACGGCATATCAACCTCAATGGGTAATTTAATGATGACAACATTTTTAGGATAGATTCGTATGAATAGAATATGTATTCTTTGGTTTAGATTGGTTTGGTTTATTTTGTTTAACGGCATATCAACCTCAATGGGTTATTTAACGCCGACAACATTTTTAGGATAGATTCGTATGAATAGAGTATGTATTCTTTGGTTTATTTTGGTTTGGTTTAATTTGTTTTACGGCATATCAATCTCAATGGGTTATTTAATGCTGAAAAAATTGTTATTGCTGGTAATATTTTGTTTTGTCAAAAATCTGTTTCTGGTAATATATTTCCTTCAAAATTGTATTGGTGGTAATAGTCAACTATTTGTCCATAGCTGGAACCCTAACAGGTGCTACCACCCCGGATCAGGGTGGATCTGGGAACACCAGCAGTTAAGTGGTGGTTCCACGCTCCTCAAAACCTCCTTCCTGCTACACGTAGTTTAACGTCTTACCCAGGACGCGGAGGTAGTTTAACGTCTTACCCAGGACGCGGAGTTAGTTTAACGTCTTACCCAGGACGCCATAGTGGACATTGACTGTATAGCTCAATGCAAACCCTATCCTTTAAAACAGCATAGCATGCACTGATGCATGGTTTTTCTCTTATCGTAGGTTATCAAACAGAATTTTCTTTTCCCTAGGGAAATATCCTTACAAGGACCTCGTGATCTCTCTCCCACGGGGGAAATATTGTTTCATGCTTTTTAAATCAATATATATATATATATATATATATATATATATATATATATATATATGTGTGTGTGTGTGTGTGTGTGTGTGTGTGTGTGTGTGTGTGTGTGTGCGTAAACATATAGAAAACATTCTGTCGCTGAAACAAACAGAATAGATTGTATATGTATGGATGTCACATCCGTTTTAAATTAGACACCCCAACCCTACCTTGATTTGACCTCTTTTTGAAAGTAACTGATATGTTGATACTTATTTAAATAATTGCTCTAGTCGTTGCCATAATAATTAATTTTACGAATGAATATGCTTTTAAAAACCCGTAAATTTCAAGATTAGTTATTCCAAATATTTCGCTTGAAGATGAAACAGAGATTGATACTTTAATTCAAATTAATTCTAATGAAATTCAAATTGAAGTTTTCAGTTCTTGTTTTGAAACATGAGAACTCTTATGTAGCGAAGGAATCATATGTTTAAAAAATAATTATATATATATATATATATATATATATATATATATATATTCTAAGAAATCTCTTTCCTTTTAGCACTTACAACTCTTTATCTAAATATTTTGGTGTTGTTTTTAATATAACTTTCGACTTTTAAGTATAACACTATATTTTGAATAATTTAATTTTAGATTTAACTTTTCTTAAAGTTAAACTTTGTACCCATTTAAAAATAACGTTTAAACACACACACACACACACACACACACACACACACACACACACACATATATATATATATATATATATATATATATATATATTATGTTATTAGATTTAACTTACCGTTGAACTTTTTCATTTTATTTATTTCATTATATGTTTATTTTTAAACGTATAATTTAATTTATCTTATATTTTTATTTTTAATTATTCTTATTCTTATAATAACCTATTGATTTTATATTAAATATAACTTATTTCTAAATATAAGTTTACTTAATTTCATATAAATTATTTAAATATGACTTATTTATAATTACAACTTATTTAAATATATTTTATTTATAAATATAACTTGTCTTTTGAATAGTACTTTTAAGTATGGTTTTGTATTTTTAAACGTAACTTTAACTATATACATTATTTTAAAAAAAAAACGCAGTTAGTTTCAAATTAACATTTCATTCTTCATATAAACCAATTTAATGTCATAAGGTTAATATCCGGGTTTAATTTTATAAAACCTCTTCACTCTTTAATACCTTCCACCCTCCCCTGACCACTACCTCATGCCTTTCGTCTGACTGAAACATTGGAATGGATAAATTCTGGATTAGTTTTTCGACGTTTTGTTTTTCGTAGCTGTACCAGTAAAATTTCTAATTCCGAAAGGAACTCAGTCTATATCGGGGTTGAATAAGAATTTCGTCTTCTGAAATAAGCTTATTCCCCAATAAGCTTTTTTTTGTACCAATATATATATATATATATATATATATATATATATATATATATATATATATATTAGTAATATATATATATATATATATATATATATATATATATATATATATATTCAAGAGGATAGAATCCAGGTAGAACTCAATGACCAAGGCAGAGCAAGAATATAATATAAAAGGCTCAAACATTCTACTTCCACGCGCCATGATTAATGGATGTCAGTTATCAGTTATCTCTTGTTAATTTCCCTCTCCAATTTCTCCACTGCCTTAACCGGGTAGTGAATTCACACTCTTTGGGTCCTTACAGTGGGTCTAACCAACGCCTTTATCCACTGTGACATGTGTCTTTGTGTCCTGACACCCATTCATTAAAACATAGCACGTGAAACTAGAACGGTCTACCCCAGTGAGCGAAAGTAAAGGGTTCAGTTCGACATTCCAACCACCTGAAGAAGGCCGGAGCGTACAACGGCAAAAACGTTGTAATAAATACGGCGACAAAGATGAGGACAATAGTCCGAATAATGCAAATAAAGAAATTATAGATTTTTATTATTTTAGCTGTTGGTATGGAGAGGTTTATCTTTAATATTGTTAGATGCTTTTTAAAAAAGATTTAGAGAGTTTTTCAACCGAGACGTTAGTGTAAAGTGATGTTATATCTAGTTTGCCAGTCATAATTTTCAACTTTTGTCTGAATTTTTTATATGAGATATAGGCTTCGAAAATATTACGTAGAGTGTTAACTTTTTCCCCACTATATTGGTTTGGTTGTTGCTTAATTGTTCAATCGTTTGTTGTAAATAACTCGTTTCTGACTTTGTTGCAACGTTCCTTTATTTCAAGGTTGTTTTTAAAGGTTAGATTTTGCAAAGGAAATATTTGTCGCAGATTACTTCCATAACGAAGAGAACAAATCGCAAGTCCATGCTCGAATATCAGGGACCAGAAAGAAAGGTCGAAATCTCGATTTGCAAGTACTAAGTCACAAATCACAATGCACTGAACCAATCAAAAATAACTCACTCACCGATGAACGCAGTAGCCAAATACACGAACTTAGTCTTCGATCCCAGAATCAAGAAAGCCAACTGCTTTTTATATACCGAGCATTTTTTCATTCGTCAATAACTGGGAGAGGACGCATAATATTAGCATATCCCGAATACTTTTATGGCGACTACTGCAACTGACTAGTTTCCAATTTGAATATTTCATTGCCCCCTTTTTTTTTTATCTCGACTGGGTCAGCTTCTTATTTCCCATGTCCGTCTATATTTTCACCTTTCCCACTCTCTTAGTGACAGAGCTTCTTGGTTTTGTCCAATGGGCAGAAGATAGCGGCCTCTCTGTTTTGAGGATTGGGCAGGCCTTACTAACATCAGTTATGTTTAGTTTACTTGCGTTCGTATTTAGTTTTGTTTTGTTGTTCATTCCCTCCCCTCTCATTTTTCATCATAGATTTTTTTATATATAATTATTATCATTAATTTTTTATGGCATGGGACGCGTTTTGTAGAACCCCCTTGATAGAATGCGGTATTATGGTGTATGGAGGATTGATTGGTGATGGCCGAGTTTTTATGGCGAGTGGGCAAATTGTAATGAGTGAATGGGTCGTTAATCGGATTAGCTAGGTATAAGATAGCTAGTGACGACCAGTCTCAACTCTTCCCCTTTTTGGCCTTGTGCCACAATTGTGTATGAAAACAACAAATAACAATTTAAATATTCCGTATCTCAGAATATCAGGCAGAATACGAGCTCTTTTTTTTTCGGCAAGTAACTTTCTTTTTCGTCACGTTTTCCGTCGTAGAATACACGCGACGCGCTGTCGCTTGGTTTGACGAGGTAATTCGCCGTTTTCTTCGCTATGGTTTTTCCATTTTTTCCGGTTCTTCAGTGGATGATTTTAAGGAATCTCAAACGTAGGTCAGAAATATGTGATGAGATGTTCTTAATATTTGATGTGTGCATCGTGAGATGACTTTTTCTTCGATGCATTTCAGTAAACAATTTTCTTTTTCGATTTCTGAGTGAATTGGGCGATGTCGAAAGTTTTTTTTTATATTCATTTAGATCTTTGATCGTTTGGTATTTTTCCTTGTCGATATTAATGGATAGCGGTTTGGATTGAGGAATATAAATAACGCTGATTCTCAGAGCATAGCTGAAAATACCTTTACTAGCCATAATCATGTGCGGGTGTTAAAATAAAAAAAGGTGCGATTTTGAAAAAGAGGGGAATTAACTGAATAATGACATTTGAGGTTTAAGAATGAAAGTATTTAATAAGGCTCTTTGTCGATGTTTGTCTCCCAGGTTGTCGTAGTGTAAAAACTTTGCACTTGTGCGATGCAAATAAAAAGCATGAACGGGACGAGAAAAAATTACAGATTTAGTACAAGTCTGCTGGAATTTTGAAAAGAAAAAAAACCTTTCCAGTCTGTTTGCAAGCAGGAAAAGCACATAGAAAGGGTATAAAATTGAATCCCCTACCCACAGGAATAATCAGCTGTAATTGAAATACAATGATATAAAAGAAAATAAAGTGCCAAAGAAAAAATTAAATTGAACGGGATAACTTTCATTGTTTACAGTTTTCGAACTGTTATCCTCATCATCATTCACAACATTTCGGCCGTTGTACGCTTCGGCCTTCTTCAGGTGTTTCGAATTACGAACCGAACCCTTTATGTTCTAGTTCCACGTGCCACTCCTCTTCCGGATGTCTCAGTTATTTTCTTTTAACTCAGTTCTCCAAGTTTTGGTTCACCACTGCTGTGGCCTGGTATTGAACTCACAAACACTTTGGGTCTAGTCAATGGATCTAACCAACGTCTTTATTCATTGGGCCATGTGTCTTTAGTCTTAATAATGTAAATAATGCAAGTAATCATAATACTTCATTTCAGAGATATAGACATATATTAAACGGTATAACTTTCATTATTTACAGTTTTCGGACTTATCCTCATCATCATTGCCATCTTCACAATGTTTCGGCCGTTGTAGACTCCGGCCTTCTTCAGGTGTTTCGTATTACGAACCGAACCTTTTATTTCGTCCACCGGGGTAGACTTTTCTATTCCCACGTGCCCTTCCTCTTTGTGAATATGGCATTGAAGATGAGAATATCAGCCGTAATAATGCAAGTAATGCATACCTCATCTCAGAGATATAGACAGATATTGATCGGCATTACTTTTCTTATGAAAGTAGATACTGGGATTAATGTCAACCAAATCTCAATAAATTTCTGGGAACCAATGACAAATCCAAATTGAAGAAACGTTGGCTTAAACTAACACAGTTCGATGGCTCTTTCATCACAACGTTAGGTTATTTTCAAGGAGTTTTGAGAGGACACATGATTCGAAATTATTCCATCAGGGGAATGACATTGGAAAATGGCATGAACTTTAGGAATATATGTCTTGAAAGTCACAAAATATCCATTAATTCTCTGGTGAATATGATAATATAATGTAAGCAATATTTATTCTAACATTTCTTTTGGGAAAAAATATCTAAATAGTAAATAATTGAATCAGGAAAAAGAAAACCTTTCTTAGTCTGTTTCGAAAACCTGAATGAACGTATTTCAATCAAGACTAATGTTTCACAATACAGATAAGCCATTTATTATTGAACAACACTGAAGACATCAGGGTACACATTAAGCGCAACATCAACAGCTGCTTCAATCAGATTAACTGGAATTAGCCAATTATTCTTCACAGAGTGATTCGTCATCACGCAAGGTTCATATTAGCGCTTCAATGAGACGGGGATATTTGTTGTCTTGGTGACAGAAACGTAACCAGTGCGTCAGTTAGCTGACGAACCTCCGATCTGTAATCGAAGATGTATTAACTGCTGTCACGCTGGAGTAGCAGCTCGGATTGAGGAATCGGAGAGCAGAGTTCGAATTCCAGTCGAATCCATTACATTCACTTACATGCTAATACCCTTGGGAAAGGCATGACTCCTATTCTTCTCCCCTCCCCTATGCTATGTGTAAATAGCAGGACAGACCGGGTTCTATAGGCTTGGATGACAACTGGTCTACCGCAGAAAGAAATTGCAACCTACTGCGGGAAAAATCTGCCTCGTCAGTCATGTATCAAAAGTCACATGATCGCCTAAGCGTGTATCACACATGGCATATGACTGATTTGTAAAGATATGCTGAGTATATTCTAAATATACAGTATAACCCGGATATAAGAGAGTTGGCGGGACCGGAGAAGAAGTCTCTTATATCCGAGTTTCTCTTATATCCGGGTTTGGTCTATATGTATACATTAACACAGACTCTAATTTGGGACCAGAGAAAATCTCTCTTATATCCGGGTTTCTCTTATATCCGGGTCTCTTATATCCGGGTTACACTGTACATACAGGCAAAGAATTCAGAAAACATCAAAATCCAAATAGTATTAAATTGTACTAGATACTTATTTTACCTATACATATTTGGTGATTGGTCGGGTGGATTGATTTTTAAGGTATCTCATCTCCTATTGAATTCTTTGATGACGTGTTTTATATAGGGTTTCCAGTGAAGATCAAATACACCTCAGTCCTAATGATCAAATAGTCAGAGCGCGCTGTCTATTATCCAACTGCGAAGTTCATGTAAATGATTTAATATAGAAAACGCCTATAAAAATGATTTTACGTTGAAAACTCGTTGAAAGTGATTGCACTGTAAAAAATGCTTTAGCAGTGGCATCAGGTCACAAGTATCAGCCCCCCCCCAGTGAAGGTCCAACACACTTCACATTCATAATGGTCAACTAGTGTAAGCGTGCTAACCATTACCACATTGCGAAAACGTATATTAAATGATTTTGCAGTGAAAATGCATCGAAAACGATTGTACTATATTGATATATTGGAAGTGCTACAAGCCCACACTTATGAGGCAACCCGTGTGAGCACCTCGAGGTGCTGTAATGGTTAGCAAGCTTCTCTGAGTAGTGAGTTCAATCCTCACTGGCTGCCTCTTTCTTTCGGCCTTGTGCCACATGCACCTCGGCGTGGTGTAATGGTTAGCAAGCTTGCCTCAGTAGAACAATTACAACTGACTAGTGAGTTCGATCCTCACTGGGTGCTCCATACTTTCGGCCTTGTACCACATCTAAGCAAAAATCACTATAAGGCAACAAGTGTGGATCGAATTGACTACAGTGATGATTGGTAAACTAGTCAACTGCTTTTATACAATTACATTGTTCAGACTCTTGTTCTCATTTTTATTGTCATATTCAAGACTTTTCGGTCTTTGTACACTCCGTCCTTCTTCAGGTGATATACGTTGGAATTTCGGACTGTTCATTTTATTTAGTCCAGGGAGGTAAATTGTTCTATTTCCACTTGCCATGTCTTTACAAGATATTTCAGTTTCAGTTAATTCCCTTTAGTAACTCAACTCGCCACGTTTTTATTCACCACCGCTGTGGCCAGTTATTAATCTCACAACTCTTTGAGTCAAGTCAATAGATTAATTCAAAATAAGGAAGAAGACCGGATCGTACAACAGTCGAAATGTGGATATGACAATAAAGATTCCAAACAATGTAAATTGTTAGAATAACTCATCTGAGAAATATAGACAGATGTTTAAGTTTGATTTGAGCATAGCCATCGTGTGGCCATGATTATAGATTATTAGAATCTCAAGTTTGTCGTGGTGATCCATTTTTTCCATGAGTTCAGTTCAGTCTGTTATATGCCATGCGTGATACACGCTTAGGCAATCATGTATCTTTCCATACATGACTGACGAGGCAGATTTTTCCCGCAGTAGGTTGCCATTCCTTTCTGCGATAGACCAGTTGCTATCCAAGGCTATAGAACCAAGTCTGTCCTGCTATTTACCTAAAGCTGGTTGAAGAAGAATATGATTGATACCTTTCCCAAGGGTATTAGCACATAAGTGAATGTAATGGATTCGACTGGAATTCGAACTTGGCTCTCCAGTTCTTCAATCCGAGCAGCTATCCATTACTCCACCGTACTTCCGTTGATGAGTTACAATAATTTATTAACCAATCCTTACTACGGATGATTGAACGTCACACAAAATGATTTGCCTACATATTTAGCAAACGGCAAGTCACATTTTAAAGATTAGTCAGATAGCTTTCTTAAAACCTCAGTCAAGAAGTGTCTGGTTTTTAGTCATAATATTTGCTAAAATTACAAACAGTTACAAGTCAGTCAAGTCTCGCTGACAATTATCTCATTGCGAAGTTTCTTTGAATGATTTTATTATAAAAATGAATATCAGATTATTTAAATTTGGAAATGCATCAAAAATCATATTTGCACTATAAAAATGGATTGGAAATCAATGCGCTATAAAGATACATTAGAAATCATTGCACTATAAAAATGCGTTGGAAATAATTGCACTATAAAAATGCATTGAAAATCTTTGGACTATAAAAATGCATTGGAAATCATTGCACTATAAAGATGCATTGGAAATAATTGCGGTATAAAAATACATTGAAAATCTTTGGACTATAAAAATGCATTGGAAATAATTGCGGTATAAAAATCCATTGGAAATCATTGCACTATAAAAATGCATGAAAATTATTACACTATAAAATGCATTGTAAATCAATGCGCTATAAAAATGCATTGGAAATAATTGCGCTACAAACTAATTGGAAATCATTGCCCTATAAGAATGCTTTGCAAATTGTTGCACTACAAAAATAATTAGAAATAATTGCACTATAAAAATGCATTGAAAATCTTTCGACTGTAAAAATGCATTGCAAATTATTGCACTATAAGAATGTATTGAAAATCTTTGTACTATAAAAATGCATTGGAAATCATTGCACAATAAAGATGCATTGGAAATAATTGCGCTATAAAATAACTGGAAATAATTGCACAATCAAAGTGCATTGAAAATCTTTGGACTGTAAAAATGCATTGCAAATTATTGCACTATAAAAATGTATTGGAAATCATTGCACTATAAAAATGTGTTGGAAATCATTGCACTATAAAAATGTGTTGGAAATCATTGCACTATAAAAATGTGTTGGAAATCATGCACTATAAAACTATAAAAATGTGTTGGAAATCATTGCACTATAAAAATGTGTTGGAAATCATTGCACTATAAAAATGTGTTGGAAATCATTGCACTATAAAAATGTGTTGGAAATCATTGCACTATAAAAATGTGTTGGAAATCATTGCACTATAAAAATGTGTTGGAAATCATTGCACTATAAAAATGTGTTGGAAATCATTGCACTATAAAAATGTGTTGGAAATCATTGCACTATAAAAATGTGTTGGAAATCATTGCACTATAAAAATGTGTTGGAAATCATTGCACTATAAAAATGTGTTGGAAATCATTGCACTATAAAATGTGTTGGAAATCATTGCACTATAAAAATGTGTTGGAAATCATTGCACTATAAAAATGTGTTGGAAATCATTGCACTATAAAAATGTGTTGGAAATCATTGCACTATAAAAATGTGTTGGCACTATAAAAATCATTGCACTATAAAAATGTGTTGGAAATCATTGCACTATAAAAATGTGTTGGAAATCATTGCACTATAAAAATGTGTTGGAAATCATTGCACTATAAAAATGTGTTGGAAATGGCAAAAATTGAAAAGTATGATGCACAGAGGATCTTATTCAGTAAAATATTGGAAATAGTCAACTTGTGTGGCAGTTAAAAATATTGATAGAATTCTTGTTTTGTAATTAAGATTAATTAAGGTGTACTATTTAATCTCGCAAGCCATTGCTATTATAATGAGTTGTGCGACCCGAAATAGCAGTCCTGTGTGTCAGACTAGGCTGAACTGAAAGACAGTCTAGTGTTTTCTCTTTGTTGTAATATTGTCAGTAATTGTCTTGAGGCTATCCAACAGCCTTTCAAATCAAATTGATAGAATTCAGATTAAAGTAATGGCTTCGGAAGGTATTCGAAGTTGAGTCTCCTGCCAAATGAATTTACCATGTTGTGTCTCACCGTGTCTACAATCTCCAGAGTTTATTAACAATCAGTTGGAGTTCTCGTTTGTAATCCAACAACCTACTGATTTTGTTCCAACAGACCATATGTCACTTTTCTTAGCTAATCAGTTTTAGTATTAATAATAGATCCAGATATCAAACTTTCGCGAAGTATTGTCATCATTCCAAAGAAGTTAATTTTCTTTTTTGTGTTATATCTCTGTGGTTTAAATCAACGATCTGAAAGTATATCAATTCGATTTTTAGATATGATTGATTCGTATGCTACGGTTTATCAAGCATTTGCGGTTTATTTAAAGCCATATTTATTTATTTTTAAATATTGTAAGAATTTTTGATTGGAGATGCTAATGGTTGTTTGGTTGGTTGATATTGTTTAGCGGCATATCAACACCTCAATGGGTTATTTAATGCCGAAATTTAAGTATTGTGATTGGTTTGGTTGGTTGATTTTGTTTAGCGGCATATCAACACCTCAATGGGTTATTTAATGCCGAAATTTAAATATTTTGATTAATTTAGTTTGGTTGTTTTTGTTTCGCGGCATATCAACCTGTATGGGTTATTTAATGCCGAAATCTAGATATTTTGATTAATTTGGTTGGTTGTTTTTGTTTAGCGGCATATCAACCTCTATATGGTAGGCCATACAATACACCCCTACTCATACACAGGGTGAAATTCTGTATGTGAAAAATGTAAAACCGAATGTTAAATTATTCTGCAATTGTTTCGATTTTTGAATAACGGGCGTTGTTATAATGCAGATACAGATGCATATGAAGGTGTGTGACTGCCCACCCAGACATGGTCACTGTTTTTAGGAAAAAAAATTAACATAAGCTTAATTAATATTAGAATTGTTAAAGTGTCTTTCGAAATAATGAACACAAGCAAAAAAAGGATATAATTTAACTATTTATTCAAAGAAAGGGATTTATATCCAGCAATGTGAAAAATCTGACAAATGCAACACGGTGGGAATCACCTATTACTCTTGTTTTTTTTTACAATGGTTACCCTAATTCCCCATGTATAATACGCCTTCATCCAAAATACGCACTCCTAAAATTGTGCTGAAAGTGTGGGAAAATGTTTCTACTCATGCATAATATGCACCATTTGTTTGAGAATCTGTTATACTGGAACACACCTATAATAAGTAGTAGTAGTAGCAGTCACCAGAGGAGCTCAGTGAGTTGGTGAGTCAGTCGATGTCGGACATTAAAGTATCAACCACCACAACTAGATTGCTGCAACATTAACTATTATATCAAGTTCCTAACGTTTTGTACGTCGAACCTTTTTAGGACCGATTTAGTGAAATACAAGCTTCCACTGTGAAACCACTACCTAACATAATCAAACCCCATAAATTGTACCTCTCAAATTTCATTACGGCCAACGTTTCCTAATCTTGTTTAAAAAAATGGTTTTAAACAAAGAATAATGTTATTCTAATTTTGTTTTATGCTAATTCTTATTTTATTTTACGATAATTTTTTAAAGATCTTTTGTAGTTGTGCATAATACACTCCCCTGATTTTGCTTAATATTTTTTAGAAAAAATACGTATTATACAATGAGAATCACCGTATTTCAAGAAAAAAAAAGTCTTCTGTGACCACTGACCAGTCTGTCGCATCTGCTGTTGGCAATTTTTGCCCACGTCTTGCAAAACTCAGTTGAGTTAATTATTTGGAAAATATGCATTTTTTTTTTCACAATAAAAAGACCATGGCTGGTGGTCTGGTCGCAAAATTTCAAGAAGCATTGTCTGTCTATTTACTTTTATTTACACACAGCTTATTGTCCTCGCCTTTGTTGTTATTATCACATCATTTCGGCCGTTGTGCCTTCCGATCTTCATCTGATGTTTATTGGATATAGTTGCCTGCCCTCCATTAGAATGTCTGACGCTCAACTTCTCGAGAGCACCTCCCTGCGGCTGCTCGGTCTCACGTTGACTGCTGACCTGAGATGGAGCAAATACATTGCATGGAGTATTGCTGCCATATATGGTCCGGAACCTCTTCTGTTTGCCTCGGGGTTCTTAATAGGCTCCTGTGGCGGATATGCAATATAATTGGCCCTGATCTGGCATCTCGTCTACAGTCACTCTCTCACAGACGCGCCGTCGCCTCTCTCTGTCTTTTTTTACAAATTTCTTTCATGGCAATTGCTCCGAGGAGCTGCATTCGCTGGTTCCCAGACTTCATGAGTTCAAGTGCCCTACGAGGCTGGCATCCCGCTCTCACCCCTTTACTGTCGAAACTCCTAAATGTAGCCGTCTCTTCTACTTCAATAGTTTCATGTCTCGCACTTCTCGTCTGTGGAATTCCCCTCCCTATTCCAGTTTCCCTGAGAGCTATAATCTCCAACTATTCAAATATAATGTCAATCGACATCTTCAGTTGTTTTGATCTATCCACTATCCTTCTCCTCATCCTTTCCTCTATCACTCCCATCTGATCTTGCTCCAAATCTTCTGTCACCCCTTGCGTCCCAGTGGCTTCTCGCCTTGCTTGGGGTGAAACGCTTAAAAAAAAAAAAAAAGTTAATCTATCGAGCAAATTATAATCGCCCACATGATGAAGACACACAACACATAGAAGAAGAGACATTATTTACTTTAATTACATGCGAACTGCATGATGTTATCACGACGTTTCGACCGTATCAGGTGTATATGCTTCCGAGTAACCTACAGATAATTCCGATCATTATTTCATTTATGGGGGTAGACTATTCCCGTTCCGCTAACCATGTCTATAGATATCTATACCGTGTGGAGGGGGGTTAATCTTGGTAATTTAGTCTTCCTCAGTCATGGCTTGCCCCGTTCCAAATGAGCCAAAATACACACTGCCCAACCCAGCGATTGAACTCATAATTACTAGATCACTAAATTCACTAACAAACGCTTTTATCCACTCGGCTATTGTACCAAAAATGAGGCAGTGGAAAACATAAGAACTAGACGAAATAAGACATGGAAAGTTTTCAATTCGTAATTCCTGGTAGGTTAACCGTGTAGGTATACCCCTTTTGAAGGCATGATAGCATAACCGCTGTGACATTGGGATAGCAACAAGGATTAGGACAATAGTCAACGCGAAAATTGTTTAAATAATAACTCCTAAACCCCGAAATTCAGAGAGAATCGATTTATTTTTGTCTTGCCTTCATTTAACTCCAAATACGCAGTTACTGAAAGAAGAAGAACATCAAAAAAGCCTTTATCAAATTTCCTGGACATGGCAAATCAGAAATGCTTTCGGAGTTGAAATCTCATTAACATCATCACAGATCACACCAGAAGTATTTTCAACAGATTTTGAGTGTGCTCTTTCACATCAAGAAAGGTGCATATACAAATGCATATACACAATCCCTATTCAATTCTGATGCTATTTAATATGGTTCTCCCTTCTCGGGAGTGTCTTAATGAAATCACTAGATACACTGATATTAATTTTCACGGGGATGGGCACGTTTATAATTGACATCCAATATATATATATATATATATATATATATATATATATTATAAATTAATTGATTTAAAATATGTTTTTTTTTTTGCTTTCATTGAAAAATACATCCCTACCCCTACCAAAACATAACTAATAACTGATACATCAAAATACAGCGATAATGAACACGCAGACACCCCTTGTCTGGTTGAATGGATTTCTCTGTATCCTTGGAAACGCGAATTATGATTTTTGCTGTGTCTTTAAAACCCAGTAATTTTAAAAGTTACTCCAAAATTCGCTTGAGGATGAAATGGAACTAATGTCACTAATTTAATTACAAAATTAAATTCGGAACTTTCAGCTTCCATTTTTGAAACATGGTTAGAACCGTGTAGCGAAAAAAAACATATTTTAAATCAATTAATTTATAATATTAATGCTCTGTAAATTTACATTGAGCACTATTTTGTAAAAATAAAAATATCTATAAGAACACAGGATTATATATCTTACTGTTCTTAAGGGATTATATATCTTACTGTTTCTTTCTATATATATATATATAGACAAGTTTTGTCTATTTATTTTAAGTAAGGTCCTTTCATATTGTCTGATAAGCTTAATCACATTATCGTTGAAAGTCGAAAGCAAAACACCATATTGATACATGTTTAAATACGATCTAAGCTTTCAGCTTGCACAAAATATACACAATATATATATATATATATATATGTGTGTGTGTGTGTGTGTGTGTGTGTGTGTGTGTGTGTGTGTGTGTGTGTGTGTGTGTGTGATTGCTAGTTTTTTCACACCTCAGCATGTAGTTCTGCCGTTTTAATATTTCCCATCTCATTTTTAGGGCAACGCCATTGTTCTCTTCATAAGCGTAACTTAACTCCCTGGTGTGTCATGGTAATTGTACGGATAAACTCTCAGCTATGTTACCTCGACTTAATGAATTTACTGTACTAGATTGAAAACAAGGTTTCATCAATTAAGAGTTGAAGTTGATAGATATAACCGTACGCTTTATACTAACAATTTTTCTCGCTTCTACAAATCCCCTAAGGCTCCATGGTTTCCAACCAACTTTGATCTTCAAAAATTTAAATTCAATGCCAATCTTTATCTACTGTCTTCCTGATATCTCTTCCATTGTTCTCGCGCCTTAAAAATGTTTCTCTTTTTTCGCATTCTTTCACACTCAATAACCCCTTGTGTGTTATTGGATTCATTGTCTATAAAACAGTTAACTGAGTTTCTTTTTTCCAGGTTTTCAGATGAGATTTTTGAACATTTTGATACAATTTGTCATAAGAATCACTGAAAAACTCTTTGAGTTATTCAGCTAGAAAGAGACCTGTTTAAAATCGTTTTGCGTCAGCCCCACTATATCTTCCCAACTGAGCAATGGTGAGAGGAAAAGATCATTCAGACCTAATGGTAACAATATTCATACACTGGCTTCCATCTTCAAAGTCCATTCAAGAACTTTAAGGAGAACGGTGAATAAGTTTTAAAAGAAGAGGTAACAGGGGAGACAGAAACTGGATCAGGAGGGCACAACAAGAAGAGGGATCATCATTTCAACTTAGAGATAAAGAGAACAATTAGAAAAGATCCAACTCAATCCATAATGGTACGGGATAGAGGAGTTTCAGCTACGACAATCGAAAGTGAAAACAGACTTGAAAATGAAATCCTAGATGAAACCTGTGATGGACTTTGTTACTTCAAGAAAGAAGGATTGAAGATTAGAGAGCCAAGATCCGCTCGAATAAGTTGGGAAATGATCCTGAAATAATATATATAAATATTAATCCTTCGTAAGCTTCCGATCCTTAGCTATGATTAATTAATAAACATGTCGTTTTCGTTTATAATCGATTTCATCACGATACTTCTCTTAATCATAATTATACACTTCAGAGTAGAGTTCAAAAGCGTTATAAACCTCAGCGATTTCCAGTAAAATATCTTTAATCACTTTACGCTAAAACGGTTCACGGCTAAATCAAACAATTTTGCTTTTACATGATTTGGTTAATTTTTTGTTACACACACACACATATATATATATATATATATATATATATATATATATATGTGTGTGTGTGTGTGTGTGTGTGTTTATACGTTCTTTTATAGATACAAATATTTAAGTAAATGTTCTGTTTATAATAAAACAGTATTAACAACATTTACCGGCCTGAATGTCCGAGAAATTTTCATAGAAAATATACGTCCTCCGACAGGAATCGAACCTGTATCCCATACGTAACCGTCATATAGCCTGACGTGCCTTAACCGATTTGGCCACAGAGGAGCGTTTCGGTTGGCAAGAGCGATTTTACTATTTTTAAACACAATTCTGAATTATTTTCTCTGATTCATCCATATCTGCTCAATGCGTATCCAAATGTAAACAAATGACGTCATACATTATGAAATGGCGAAGTCCGCCAATTATTTTTTAAGACATTTTTTAGGTTTATACGTTCTTTTTATAGATACAAATATTTAAGTAAATGCTCGGTTTATAATGAACAGTATTAATAACATTTTCTATGAAAATCTCTCGGACATTCAGGCCAGTAAATGTTGTTAACAGTGTTTATTATAAACAGAATATTTACTTAAATATTTGTATCTGTGAAAAGAACGTATGAACATTAAAAAATGTCTTAAAAAATAATTTGCGGACTTTGTCCAATTCATATATATATATATATATATATATATATATATATATATATATATATATATATATATATATATATACTGCTTAATTGTCTATAAAACAATGAGCCCAAAAAGATGAAATGATTTCCACAAGATTAATGTTGTTTGGTTGGTAATTGTGTTAGAAACACAATTCCTCAATGACATAAGTATTCCTAAACATTATTTTTTTACATCGGGTAGATTTCTTTCTGAGGTGATGAATTATTTCTAAGAATTAGATTAGGCGTTTTGATTTTTTCATAATAAATGATAATAATATATATAAATATTTATATATATATATATATATATATATATATATGTGTGTGTGTGTGTGTGTGTGTGTGTGTTGATAAGTTTTCAACACAGTCCATTTTCCACAATGTAAACTGTTGTGGATTCCGGGATGAAATTCAGTCTCAAATGAATGACAAAAGCAGGAATGAAATATAGCAAATAAATGTATTGACGCAATAATACAATTGGTAATACGGTTAGTAGATCCAGAAATGCGGTTAGTAGCAATAATACTATATATATACAGTCTGGGAAATTCAGTATCGAACTATGACTTCCTTCTGACTCTACGTGCTCGCAACTGTGACTCCTACAAAGCGGTTACCTCCCACTCCCACTGTATCACTTCCGACTTCCGGGTATTCACCGGCAGTAGTATAAGTACACTCTGGTCGAGTCCACTTGTATGAAAAAGTGGTGGACCCCATAACACTCCCCTTCTTAGATCTCTTTTGGGGGAGTCAGTATTTTTTCTCTCATGGTTGATAATCAGTGGTTCGGTAATTTTTCTCTTCCTGTTTGACCTTCTCATTTCTGTGTCTTCCTGCGGTCTTTGGATCTCAAAAGCTTCGAAGATTGCCTCCATAGAATCGTTGTTTTCTGCGGTTGACGAGCTTGGCTCCTCAACCCGTCTTTTTTGTAATTGGTCAATATGTCTTCTATGTGAAAACTTCTCGCCTTGTACTGTGTACATTAGATTTGCTAATCTATTGATTACTGTACCAGGCTCCCAGTAAGCCATATTATTTCTAAACATCCTGAAATAAACCCGTTCTCCAGGTTTAAATGATCTCTTGGGTACAATAGGTGTATACTGGTTTTTGTTCTTGTTTGGCAATAATTTGTCAAACACAGACCTTATTTTCCGCGCAAACATAAATTCCGCTGGTGAAAGACCCGATGGCGTGTTCACGTTAGGTGTTATTCTGTACACTTGGAGGAACTGTTGTATCGCTTTTATCGTCAGTACATCCTTGGCTTTTTTAATGCTCTTAATATGCTTTACTTGATATGTCTCACAAAATTCTTTGAAGTCACTTGATGTTAATTGTGTGCCGTTATCGCTAACCAAACAATCCGCGACGCTAAATCTCGCAAATAGTTCGTGTAAACAGTTTATGGTGTTTCCGGTCGTCGGGTGTTTAAATCTGGCAACCTCTGGCCATTTACTGAAACTATCTACTGTTATTAAATAGTAGTAACCTTCAATGGGTCCTGCGTAATCCACGTGGATTCTGGACTTTAGGCCATGGCTTTTGTATAGAGGGTGGTGCTTTCGCCGCAGCAGCACAACCTTTGCAACTTTCCACCATTTGCGTAATATCATCGTCCATGTTCGGCCAGTAGACAAAACTTCTCATAAATGATTTCATCCGGTTTTTTTCCGGGATGTCCTAAGTGAAAATCTTTCAAGATCCGTCTTCGTAGCGACTTCGGTATTACTACTCTCTCGCCATACAATAATATGTTGTCACAGATTGAGAAACTGTCTCCTAAATTCCTCACTTTCTCTTCTATTTTTTCTTGGTATTCTGAATAAATTCGTCTCTTTCTGCTTCTCGTCTTATCTCTAGCAGCGTTACAGGTAGTTCCTTTATTGTATTGCATAATACCTTACTGATTCCATCTTCAGCTTGTAATGCCGCAATTACCGAATCTTCTAACGGTTCGCTTATCACAGGAATTAATCGCGATAGTCCATCAGCGTGTCCTATTTTCTTTGATGGTAAGAACTTTGAAATTGTAGTTTAGTAATAAAGTTCTCCATCTTAAAAGTCTGTTCGCTGTATAGACTTGTAGACCTTTTTTTTTAACCGAAAATCGTAAGAAGTGGTTTGTGATCCGTTTGGAGCGTTAACTCTCCCATAAATATATCTGTGAAAACGAGTTACTGCAAAAATTATGCCCATTGCCTCGTTTTCGATCTGTGAATAGTTTCTCTCCGCCGGTAATAATGATCTAGATGCGTGTGTTACGGGTTTGTTTGTACCGTTCCGCATCTTGGGTAAAATACACGCACCTACCCAATGTGAGCTCGCGTCACTTGCAATAATGATTTCGAGTTCGGGATCGAAATGTGTCAATTTAGTTAAGTTTTGTATTATTTCCTTAAATATTTTTTACATTCCTCTGTCCAATTCCAATTATTCTCCTTTTTTAGTAACTCATTTAGTGGGGTCCTCAGTTTATGCATATTATCAATAAATTCGCCATAGTAGTTAGCTAGGCCCAGGAAACTTTGTAGTTCTGCAACATTTTTTTGGTTCAGGCATATTTTTAATTGCCGATGCCCTCTCTGGGTCCAGTTTCCTGCCATTTTCATTTATTATCTGACCTAAGTATTTAATTTCATCTCGGAAAATATCACACTTTTCTCCTTTTACTTTGAACCCAAAGTCCTGAAGACTTCTGAAAACTTCCTTTATGTGTGATGTGTGCTCTTTAACATTGTCGCTCTTAATTAAAATGTCATCCAGATAAGCGGTCGCGAAATTCTGGCCCGTGAGCATTGTGTCCATCGTTTGCTGAAAAATTGCAGGTGCAACTTTTACTCCGAATGGTAGTCTGTTGAATTTGTACAACCCTTTGTGCGTATTAATGCAAAGGATTTTCGTACTCTCTTCTTGTACTGGGATTTGTAGATAAGCCTCACTTAGATCTATTTTTGAAAATATCTTACCGCCGTTGAGCCTTGTAAATATCTCCTCTGAGCTCGAGAGTGGGTAATGATGGTCTTTTATTGCCTTGTTGAGTCCCGTCGAAAAAATCTGCGCATACGCGGATTTCTCCTGATTTCTTTTTTACATAAACCACCGGCGACGCCCACTCACTAAACTCTATTTTTGAAAGAATCCCAGTTTGTTCAAGTCTCTCCAATTCTTTGTCTATTTTTTCTATAGTAGCGAACGGTACGTTTCGCTCCTTTTTAAAAATTGGTTGGACGTTTTCTTTTAATTCAATTCTGGTCTTAAATTTGTTGCATCGTCCCAACCCGCTCGAAAATACCTCAGGAAATTGGTTATATAATTCTTCCTTTAATTTTATACCATCTGATGGTTCAAACTCTAACTTTTTGCAAAAAGAGCTGATAGGTAGATCCCAAACGTTGAACTTTTGCATCCAGTCGATACCTACTAGATTTTCAATATCTTTCATGACGTATATCTTAAGTTTTTTGTTTTGCCGTGAAATTTAACATTCACGATTATTTTTCCCTCGAATTTTATTCGTGTGCCTGTAACCGACTTGGCAAGTTTTTTGTGTGTAGTTCTGTTGAGTTTTCTCCATGTCTGTAGGTTGATTATCGTGAGGTCGGAACCCGAATCCAGTTGCAATTTTATCTTTTTATTTAAAATTTCCAGTTCCACGTATTTCCTTATGTTGGTATTATCATCGTTATGCATCCTAGTAGCTCTTATTCTAATAGTATCGTTTCTATTCCTACATTGGGATGCCTTGTGGCCCTTTTTTTCCACACTCCAGACAGTTTTTATATCTAAAGCGGCAATGTTCCAATGTAGTCCTCCACATCGATAACATGCTGATGGAGGGGGCTTATATTTGCTTCGATTTTCGTCATAATTTGTCCTGAATATTGTATTTTTCTCTTATTATAGAATTTTTGTTTTCTTTCCGGGGAGGGTGAAGAACGTAGACTTTTGTTTAACTTACGTATATAAGATACAGCTGACTCCACAATGTCCTTCGAGTCTTTCTTTATACTCAGGCAATCTTCCGATAATTGTTGTAGTGTTAGTCCAGGTTCATTTTGTATTTTTGAAAGCATTCTCTTGCGTATTTCACTATCTTTTGTCGAAACTAACCCTTGAAGAAAGATGAGACACTTGAAATTGTCCGGGGTTAATTCCGCTAGTTTGAAGTCGTCACAATGTTTATTTACGATTGCGGCCAACGTGGAATAATCCTCATTATCACCCTTTACAAGGTTAAGGCATTTCCACCTCCTGTGGAAGAGTGTTGTTTTCGGGCTGAAGAGTTCTTTAAGACATGTTACTGCTTTGTCAAATGTTAATTCGTTCGTCATTTTTGCAAGAAATAATCCACGAACTATGTATATTCTTCAGTTCCTAATTTTCTAAGCAATAGACGTAGCTTTTTTGCTTCTGTCCAATTTTGACAGTCGATGTTAAAGATGTCTTCATGTCTTCTGAAGTAATCGCTGAAATTTTTGTCCTCATCTAGAGAATATTTGAAAATCTTTATGGTATTCCACACTGATTCTTGCGAAAAAGTTGCCTCTTTTTCAATATCTAATTGCTTGTTACCCGCTACTTTCAATATTAGTTCCTGGAGCTCTGTTTGTCTTTCTTGATTTTCCTTCTGCTTTTGCCATTTTCCTTCCATTCTTTCTTGTAGTTGTAATTGTTGATCATTTTGATATTTTACCAGTTCTACCAAAATATTTTTAAAATCTTCCATCATAACTCAATTTTACGTATTTTTACTTCTCGTAGCTCTTTGTCGTTAATTTATTGTGGACGACAAGAGAATTTTTTTTTGTTTGTTCTTCCTGTGTGAGTTCAAATCGCTCGTCGTCAATTTGTTGTGGACGGGGGGAGGATTTTTCTATTTCTTCTTCTCCTGACGATAACAAGAATTACAAAAAGATAAAGCGATGATAATCTTGGCTTAATCTGGAATGGCCATCAGTATTTCATTCTTAACGTAATCTCTTGGAACTACAGATCTTTATTATTTGCAAATGAATTTTTATCTCGCGTATTACTGTAATCTGTGCAAACTCTTAAGTTCTACGTTAAAGTGAAATATTTATTAGTATTTATACAAAATGTGGCAAAAGGCCAAAAGGGGATTAGGGAAAAGGACGGTCTTACCATTCTTAATATATCCGCCATAATACCTCAATGTCTTCATAAAAGTCCTAATTAATACCTATAAATTGAGATGTTGGCTCTTTGAGTGACAAGTCAATATACGTGATTATGACAATGTCAAATACTTCATTAAATATTGAAAGATCGCAACATACTTGTAGAAAATAAAAAGTATAATAACGTCATCCACATGTAAATAAAAGACTAAACATAAGGGAAGGAAAAAAAAAGCCATCACTCAATAACAGCAACTATGAACACAGGCACAACGTGCTGACCGTGTTTGGAAAATAATATATATAAATTCAATTTTTATATATATTATTTATATATACTTATACGGTACTTATTGGAAAGCGCTCAATATCAGTGGTAGAGCTAACAACTTTAGTTGTGTTGATGTGAGTTTGTGACCCTGGGTTTCATGCCCTTTGCGATCGTCAGACAAACTCTCAATTTGACGATCGCAAAGGGCGTGCAACCTAGAGTTACAAACTCACATCAACGCAACTATATATATATATATATATATATATATATATACTTTACAGTTCAAAAATTTGAAGGCGTCCCCACAATTACCATGGGATGTACCTAGCAGAAGAGAGAAAAAAATGAAAAAGAATTCTCAGAGCCTTGAAGCAAAGAATGGAATCAATTATGAAACTTATACTTTGAGAAACTTTTGCAATAAATGCCAAAGATTTGTTTTGCAGTATAGGATAAAAAAGGAGGATATTTTGATAAGAGCAAAATTTATTATAAAATGCTTTTTTTCTTTTTGTCATTACAAAATTTCTACTAAAAAGCATGTCTCACTTTTATGATAAACATGTATAATAATTTTTCCTTATTTAAAGTAGGAAACAACTAAATTTTGGGACAATTTAAAAAAAAATTACCAGGAGTCGTCTCAAATTTCTGAAGAGTAATGTATATATACATATAGACATCCAAATTCAAGCCTGTTTCACTGTATCACAGCTCATCAGTGTGGCTAGACATCAGGTTACTTCAAGCCGGGATCGAAACTCGACCGATTAAGTATCAGACAGTAATTATAACCCTAAGCTATTGGTGCACGGCCGAGAAAGGGATCGTCCGTTGCTTACAACATCGAGAAAAAGTCATAAGTGGCGACCCAGAGACGTTAGATAAAGAATTGGTCAGTATAAGTAGTATCCTACAACGTAACAACTACCCTGGGTACATGGCAGCAGCCCCCCAAAACTGGGATAGGCGGGTACAAGAGGAGGAGGACAACAACACTCAGAAAACAGTCTGCCTACCTTATGTGAAGGGGTTATCAGAGAAAATACAAAGGATCTGCGGTCCCCATAACATCAGGACAACCTTCAAAAGCTTGACGACACTTCGCAGATATCTCTCCCGCGTGAGACCCCCCATAGAGAACATGATTAAAGACTGTGTGTATGCTATCCCGTGCAGCTGCGGAAAGGAATATAAAGGAGAGACAGGCCGCCCCCTCAAGGTAAGGTTTCAAGAACACTAGAAAGCTGTAACACGAGGGGAAGTGGAAAAATCAGGCGTGGCTGACCACATAGGGAGAGAGAAAGGAGATCACCGCCCTCTGTGGGATCATGTTGACATCATAGACAAGGAACACCATTGGAAAATTCGTAAACTTAAGGAATCAGCACATATGCTGGGCCACAAAAATCTCCTGAGCCGACAAAGGATAGAAAAAATATAATATGGGAACCAGTAATAAGGAGTGCCAGAGAAAAGCAATAATAACAACAAAAGTTGCAAAATGAGCTCTGGTAAAAACATGTAATGATAACAACAAAAATTGCAATATGAGCACTGGTAAAAGTGGTTGCTGAAGGTTTATAATACCCAGACATTCATACACAGATGTCCTCAAGGACACATGGCACAGTGAATAAAGGCGTTGGTTAGATCCAGTGACAGGACCCAAAAAGTGTGAGTTCATTACCCAAAGAGTGTGAGTTCAATACCCGGTTAAGGCAGTGGAGAACTTTCAGAGGAGATAACTAATAACTGACATTCATCAAACATGTGAGCAAAGTAAAGGGTTCAGTTCGAAATTCCAACCACCTGAAGAGGGCCGAAACGTTGTGATAATTTATTTAAAAACACTAATTTGGGCTTTGCTAACCTGACGCTTCTCTGCAGCTAGATGGTATTGCACGTCAGATCAAATGATGCTTTCCGTCTAGAAATACAAGTATTTAAAGTCATTAATGACGCAAAAAGGCTATACGTAAAAGAACATGAATTCAGAAGACAGAACATAACGATTGATATTACATTTAGATTTTTGAAGATTAAGCTTCACTGGGAAGCAAGAGGCCGGAAGAGCGTTCCACAAGCAAGGGTTCGACAAGAAACTGTTAACATAGAACTTACGGTTGAATCAAGCCATTTCAACAATAAAATTATGAGACCTTGTTACTAATATAATATTACCTTTAAATCAACCGAGATACCATGGAGGAAAACAAAACAGAATAATTGCCATGAAAATATTTATACAAAAGGCACACAGGAAGGAGATAGACATGGGACTGAAGCCAAGGACCTGTAAACTTTGCAGATTTGTATTTAATCAAGAATCTCTAAATGTATAGAAGAAGCTCCAGACCAGATATTACATCAATATATATATATATATATATATATATATATATATATATATATATATAGTTTATGCAAAACTAGGTAATCTGTATGAGTAGACCCAAGGAGGATGATATCCGGAGAGCTCAATGTAAATTCATAGCAAATATGTTTGAATAAAAACAGACCACTTTAAGGTTCTATGTAATAAATTATTTCACCACAGCCCTTTTAAGGGGCTCTGGATCATCAGACTTTACTTGCAAAGGTTGAAATGAAAAATGAAAAGAAATTTACACATTTTTGACGGGCCGTATTAAGCATATGTAAATTAACGAAGTGAGGAAGTGAGTGGGGAGAGAAGACATGAGTGAGTTAGATGTACCATTTCAATTCTTTATCCTTAACCCCACTTAGTGTGGGCCAGACATCGCTTAACTTAACGTATGTTATCTTTAGATATGGATGGGTAAGGGGTGAAGAAGAAAACCGTCATAAAAGGAAGAAGATACAAGAAAATAAATCATGATCCTGAGAGGAGGTTTCACTCAAATTCTTAGACGCTGTTATTTCGCATTACTTTAAAGGGTATATTTGGGGGTTAAATTTTGATATAAATCTAAATCTCTAAAAAATCTACGAAGAATTTAATTTGATGTTTGTTGGAGTTTTGGGTATTTTCTATGAAATAGTTGATTGGAAAAAATTCATAGAAAGTACATTGAAAGAATAATTCATTTTACATCTACTAATCTTTTTTATTTTCCTAAACTTTTTTCTTGTTGATTATTAAGTTGACATCTATTCGTTTGAGTTTTGTTCATAAATTAAACTCGTGACTGTTTTTAGATACCTACATAATTATGAAAGATTATTCCAATTTAAATAATTTTATCATCAATAATGATTATTAAAGGGTAATACACTTCAATTTAAATTAATATATATATATATATATATATATATATATATATATATATATATATATATATATATATAAAACTAGACTCGTTTTGAAAAACCCTCGAATTTTTGATTTGCTAATCAAATCAATCTCGAAAAAAAAAAGGTAAAAAAAAAGAAAGAGCTACAAACATGGACTTCTGCCGACAAAAAAATCGCACAGATGCAGGTCTGAAGCCCAAAGAAAAAACCCCGATACGAGTAACAACTAACTAACAAAAGAGCTCAATACAACCGTAGAGCAGACCTAGATACACCTAGTGAGCCAGACAAACCTACCTAGGTTTCACCTAAACGGAACGTCAGGGAAAGTTTGAAAGTTTATATATATATATATATATATATATATATATATATATATATATATATATATATGGACCTCCGAACATAAAATTGGCTTTAAATTGAGAAGAATTATCGTTGAACATTTAAAAGGTAAGCTTAGATATTAATCCAATACTTAAACGCAGCGATCAATTTTGAGTTCTTCTGTTGTTTATTGTTGCCTATCACATCTACTCCTCCCTACCTATTGTGATGAAGGCCCAATTCGCAGGAGCTAGCTTAAATGCCACCCGATAGCCATTACCTCCGACAATCCGTATAGGTGAAATCTGGGTAGGTTTACATGGCTCTTTAGGTTCATATTTAGGTTTGCTCTACTTAGCGTATTGAGGACTTTACGTAGTTGCTTTTACTTTACTCGTTTTGAAGGTTTTTTTTCTTTGATCTTTGAGCTTGAATTCTGGACGATTGTTTTTGCCTCAATTTCATAGTCTGAGTTCTTTCTTTTTTTTAGCCCTTATTTTCCATTGGACATTAGTTTATTCAATTACAAGCTAAAATACCTAATGTTTTTCCAAACGAGTATAACTATATATATATATATATATATATATATATATATATATATATATATATGTATAAAGTTTCAAATTAAAAATTATAATGTTTTATTTTATGAAAGTATTTATTTATTTATATATATATTTGATATTTCAAATTGTCCTCAATTTTTCATCAGAAATAACTGTTTGTTACAAATAAATTAAAATTACTGTTTGTTAGCAAGTAGCGTCACTGTTCAGATATTCCTAAGTTCAATAAATACTTTCATAAAATAAAACATTATAATTTTAATTTGAAACTTTTTTCTATATATACATATTAAGAAAGTATACGTGGCTTCTCATTATATATATATATATATATATATATATATATATATATATATATATATATATATATATATATATATAATTAGTACATATACGCGTAACTCTGTTTTTAGCGTGAAACTATAGTTTCGCTTGGTGGTGTTCCCAGGTTGCCAGGCACGGGGATATTATTTATCCACTCTACAACTATATATATATATATATATATATATATATATATATATATATATATATATATAACCTCGCTTCTATTTGTTTTATTTTCTTGTAAACAAACAGAATGCAAATTTTGACATCTGCGTTTTCTTTCCATCGAACAAGCTCGATATTTATCATGATTATTCTTACATTCATTCCATACCTTTTTTTAAAAATTAAATATTTATTTTCAAGCAAGATGTTCAGTACCAATAAACGAGTGCGCCCCACACTCCCAAGCCCGCGCGCATGTTCTACAACCAGAGCGACGAGCACAGCGCGAGTTTCTGGTCCTTCGGTGTCGATTGCGATAGATTAGTCATGTGGTTCGGAATGATTTTCATCGCCAAGCAATTTCTGTGAGAATTGTCTAAAGGCAAAAGACCAGTGGACAAGCTGAAAATCCAATATGGAGTTTACCTCAAGAAATATCCTTTTTCGTACCTAGTCTGTATGAATTTAAGCGCATTACTAGATTGGCGGTTAGGTCTTTTTACATTTGGAATCGTTCGATATAAGGACGGCACGTGCTATACTAATAGTCTCTTATATCCTACTTCCGCTTGTGGAATAATCTTCCGGTGCCGGGATTTCCTTTTATATTTGATTTTCAAATGTTTTGACGCACTTGTGTGTGTGTGTGTGTGTGTGTGTGTGTGTGTGTGTGTGTGTGTGTGTGTATATATATACAAGTATGGGATTGGTGTATAGGGAATAAATTCCAACAAACAACAATTACTATTCTTAAAAGAGTGCTCAATACTTGAAAAGACAACAGGGGTGTTAAAACAAAATGGCTATTTTTTAGTGATTTTATAACATATTAATGTTATAATTTTGGAATAAAAATATATATATATATATATATATATATATATATATATATATATATACACACAATGATACAAATATAATATTAATGTATGAAATATGTGTGGGTTAAAGAAAATATAAACGTACTACAAAAAGTTTTATTTAACACTACAGAAAAGTTTCTGTACAAATTGTTTTTTTGTGGTAGGATCCACCTAATTTGCATAGTGGAGTACCGACCATATAAATATGGTTGGTACCGGGAAGAGAGGGAGGAATCAAGCGATTCAACCAGAGACTCTGCCCGACTGCGACTCAGTCAACACATTCTCCAGGAACGGTCTTACCAGGACTATACAAAAGACTATATGTAAATATTGTGTACAGTTTCTTGTTTCAATACATTTTGTTCTAAGTACATTTTGTGTTGCATTATTATTCCATGCATTAGTCAAGTTTCAACAGTTTTCTAAATGTTTTATGTCAGAATTAATACATATCGTGTCGGTGTTTTTTTTTTTTTTTCATAAAAATATGTTTGAATGCATTCCTACTGAGTAAACACGCACACACACAAACATATATATATATATATATATATATATATATATATATATATATATATATTTGTGTGTGTGTTATATATATATATATGTAAAATGTGTATATATAAATATATATATATATATATATATATATATATATATATATATATATAAAGAAAGATTTATATATATATTTTCAACATATTATTTATACATTATATAAGCGCGGTACTTATTGGAAAGCATTCTATCAGTGATAGAGCTAATATATTTAGTTGGATTGATGTGATTTTGTGACCCTGGATTTAACGCTATTTGCGATCGTAGCCTGATACCCAGGATCACAAACTCATATCAATTCAACTATATATATATATATATATATATATATATATATATATATATATATATATATAAAAGGATTGAAATAGCTGGTGTTAAAGTGCTCAATATCCGTAATAGAGCTTATGTGTAATATATATATATATATATATATATATATATATATATATATATATATATATTATCCATCGTGTTCTTTTGATGATGATTCAAAATTGGGTACACAGACTTGTGTATTTAAAATAGAGTGTTAAGTATTATCATTTATAGCATTCAAATTATAAGTCGCAGTATTAAAAAGTAAAAAATACATTAAAAAAATTTAAATTTGAATTTTTTTCGAAAAAAAACAATTTAACAAGGGAGAGTAACTTTCCTTTTTTATATATAAAGAATTGTCAGATGTCCTGCAGTTAATTGGTTGAGGTGAATTGATTGGAAGATATGCTTGTTATTGATGGTGTATGCATACATTTTGGGGCGGACTCTCTCTCTCTCTCTCTCTCTCTCTCTCTATATATATATATATATATATATATATATATATATATATATATATATATATATATATATATATATATATAGATAGATAGATAGAGATAGATAGATATATAGGCCACATTTGATGTCATTCGCTGGGTTTCGATAAATTTCCTAAAAATTGAATTTTGCGTGTCTTTTGCAATATTAATTTGGTATTTCATTTCGGATCAGAGAGATATTCTTTTCTTGTAAAGTTTTTCTCATCATATATTTAATAATATTAACGAGATTAACCAATTACTGCCTAACGCTTTCTTAAGGTTGTTGCTTTTTTGCCCATTCTACCTTGCTAGTTAATGGTAATCTCAGAATTGTCGAGGTTAAAACTTAGGAAACATCCCTCTCCAAAAATTTGAACCCAATTCACTCATGAGGGAATTATTATATGAAATAATGTGGGTTTGGGTTTATTTATTTTACGACATATCAATGTCAATGTGTTATTTAATGTCGACAAGATTTTTAGGATAGATTTGTATGAGTAGAATATGTATTCTTTGGTTTATTTTGGTTTGGTTCATTTTGTTTTACGGCATATCAACCTCAATGGGTTATTTAATACCGACA
>CAHIKZ030002811.1:2205000-2245000 GCA_903632075.3 Acanthosepion pharaonis
TGAGGATGAAATGGAACGAATGTCTTCAATTTAATTGCAAAATTAAATTCGTGGCTTTTAGCTTCCATTTTGAAACATGGTTAGAACTCTGTAGCGGAAAAAACATATTTTTAAATCAATTAATTTATAATATATATATATATATATATATATATATATATATATATATATATATATATGTGTATGTGTGTATAATTGACTGAATAAATTACAGACATTATGTCTGCTAATTTTGAACAAAATCCGTTCATACTCACGATTAATCTTCTGTGTTAAGGATGAGAGAATGTGTTATAACTGCTTAAATTTTTTATTTTCAAGAAAATGAAAATAAAAGAAATTGAAACAGCTATAGCACATTTTCTCACCATTCAACAGACATATCTGAAAGAGAATTTGTTGCTTAAGTACAAATATATATATATATATATATATATATATATATATATATATATATATATATATATACACATGTGTGTGTGTGTGTGTGTGTGTGATAAAGTGTTCAATATCAGAGATATAGTATAGTGTATATACTATATAGTGTATATAAATATAAAAGTGAAAATTGAAGTCAACATACATTGGTGGCCTGATGATTGCGTTTAGCATGAAACAGTCTGTCGCCTCTAAATGTCGATTTACACACACACACACGCACACACACACACACACACAAAATATATATATATATATATATATATATATATATATATATATATGTGAGTGTGTATGTAAATCTACTTTCCAGTGCAAAAGTGTGATCATAAGGTTTCAAGTCGCAAAAGAATTCACTGAGTGTGTTGAACTGGTTGAACCAGGTTCGAATTCCGGTCGCGATCGATGCATTCAATTTCGCGTAAAAAATAAATGTTATGAATTCATCTCTTTCCTCCTTCAGCTATGGGATAACTCTCCTGGACTCCCTAGCCTTAGTTGGGTACCAGTATATGAGAAGTATAATTCAAAGCGGTGTGTAGCCTGCGTGGGACATATACTTGGATTGTAACTAATGTCTGCTCAGCATAGTTGCAGTATGAATGAGAGATTGGCTCTATGGGTATTGGAAAAGGCGCGGATGAGCCAACGCAGATGGACATGCTTGAAAACAAGCATATATCCTGAAGATGAAATATCAAACTGATTTTCAGTCGAAACAGGATAATGATGATTTATGTTGGTATGTTATCTTTTTTGTACTGATTACATTTTCAAATAAACAACACCGTCAGAGCAATTGTATACGACCAGAAACTTCTTGATTACACACCCGCAACCAACAATTTTACTTCAAACCCCTGATGGCGGGATGCGACATAATATAAGCGACTTGCAACAGAGTTAATTGTCAACAACTTAACACGATTAACACGAGTACTACAGTTTACCTGTGGCTTTGAACCTCCGTGACCTGGCAGGCTGCTGGTCGTTGCACAATGGTGTTGGGTGTGATCCTGTGGCAGGGGTTTAGATCGCCGGAGTTACCTAAGCATATCACCAACTGTTGACCGTCACTTTGTCAGTCATTTCTTGATTCCATGAATCTCATCAATGATTAGGTTCTTTCAGCAGGATATTACAACCTGCTATCGGGCCCAAGTTGCCCAGCATTGCTTCGAGGAGCATTTCGAAGGCTTTCGAAGAAAACTACAACCAGTTAAGCATGCTGGAAGGTTTGTCTACACACAAAAACCATCATGGACAAATATCAAGATGTGAACAGATACCGAGACGTGATAGTTTAACATCACTCCAGAGGCCTTCCTACCGCTTGTGAAAAAGAGGCCACGTTGATCATTTGATGGGCCGTAGGAGGACATACATTATCCGATTCAAAGACCTTTAGGGATTTACAGGTAAGTTCACTAACAGCAAATAACCGCGAGGGGAGTGTCACCGTATAAATTCATTAGGTCTTATAATGAATAATTTATAATAATATATATATATATATATATATATATATATATATATATATATATATATATATATACGGAATGAATTGCAATAACCAACGTATATATATATATATATGTACGTATATATATATATATATATATATATATATATATATATGAAAGATTTCTCAGAATTTATAAATGTAAAAGACAATAAGAAAACGGTAATAGTTGCCGACGCTTTTCGTCCGATGTGGACTTTCTCAAGGTAAAACGAAATCTAACCGCTTAATAAATTAATTTGTTTTTCCTTGAAAAAGTCCACATCGGACGAAACGCGTCGGCAACTGTTACAATTTTCCTATTGCCTTTTACACACACACACACACACACACACACACACACACACACACACACATATATATATATATATATATATATATATATATATATATATATATATATATATATATATATATATATATATATCCAAGTATATAATTGGTATATACGGAATGAATTCTAATAACCAACAATTTTTTTTTATCTTGATAAGACACCGAGTGTATTGAAACAAAATGGCTATTTTTGTAGTGATTTTATAACATACTTATGTTATAATTTTTTTCATAAATAATAATTATATATATATATATATATATATATATATATATATATATATATATATATATACACCCATTAATCATAAAATTATCACTATCTAAGGCAGGATGTGTGCGTGTATGTAACGAATGCACAGCCGCAATTTTCGACGTATTTGCACCAAAATTTGCATGCACATGCTCCAAGTTAGCAGAAAGGCCAAGACCGATGTTGCATTTCTCAACTCCCATCGATAGTGGAAATAATCGATTTTTTCATGCTTCTACGGCAGTTTTCATGTAGTCTGCGGACATTGTCTACTGGCCAGAGTGAGAGCCTATAGCTGGCTGCCACGAATAGGCAGGAAGATTCTATTGGCCAGTGTGAGAACTAACAGCTGACTGACACGAATGTTAACTAGCATGCTAGCATGCAAAAAAAAATCGATAGCTGCATTTGTCACAAGTGGGAAAAATTTAAATCTGCATGGCACTTTACTCCAACGTTGATTCTGATTACACAGAACTGCGTTGCGTATGAAAATGTAATTGTTGTTAACATTCTTTTTTCATTTGTTTTTTCCAGTTAAGAGTCCTTTTTTAAAGCTGATCGTTTTGTGTTCATTTTGTTTAGTTCTTTTTTCGTAACAGATTTAATGTTTGGTATAGAGCTTAGAAAAAATTCGCAGTGTCAGATAGGCAAGAAGTAAGGCATGTAGCAACATCAGCACGGCAAAGGACACTCATTTAAAGGCAAGGAAGGTCAATAATATTTTAAGTCAAGTGATAGCAATTGTCGTACGATTTTTGAATCAAGCACAGGCAACGCCGAGCCATGCTGCTATTTAATTGTAAAATCTAATGAATTAAAACTTCTTCCCTTCAAGGCAAATACCTTCCACCCTTCCCTGATCCCTGTCTAGTGCCTTTAGTCCGACTGAAACATTAAAATGGATAAATTCTATACTATTTTTTCGACTGTTTTTTATCTTTTATTTTTTGCTTTCACGGTTAAATTTCTATTTCTGTCACGTATTCCGTCCTCACCGGGGTTGATAAGACAGACGATCGATATCTTCGTCTACCGAAATAGGCTATTCCCCATATGAGGTGATTTTGGATTTTATTGTTTATTAATAAATACATTGTGCTCTTTTTGTGGATCAGTTTTAATTTTTATTAAGTTTTATATTACTAGGATCCACTTGGATTATATAACAACGGATTTGTTACCTTTTTATATATATATATATATATATATATATATATATATATATATATATATATATATATATATATAGCGACAGAGAGAAGTCATAGATAGATAGATAGATAGATAGATAGATAGATAGATAGATAGATAGATATGAACAACTGAGATAGATATGAACAACTGAGATAGATAGATAGATACATATGAACAAATGAGATAGATAGATAGATAGATAGATAGATATGAACAACTGAGATAGATAGATAGATAGATAGATATGAACAATTGAGATAGATAGATAGATAGATAGATAGATATAAACAACTGAGATAGATAGATATGAACAACTGAGATAGATAGATAGATCGATAGATAGATCGATAGATAGATATGAACAACTGAGATGGATAGATAGATATGAACAACTGAGATAGATAGATAGATATGAACAACTGAGATAGATAGACAGATAGATAGATAGATAGATAGATAGATAGATATGAACAACTGAGATAGATATGAACAACTGAGATAGATAGATAGATAGATAGATAGATAGATAGATAGATAGATATGAACAACTGAGATAGATAGATAGATAGATATGAACAACTGAGATAGATAGATATTAACAACTGAGATAGATAGATAGATAGATAGATAGATAGATAGATAGATAGATATGAACAACTGAGATAGATAGATAGATAGATAGATAGATAGATAGATAGATAGATAGATATGAACAAATGAGATA
The DNA here is from genome assembly GCA_903632075.3 of Acanthosepion pharaonis. Classification (NCBI taxonomy): domain Eukaryota; kingdom Metazoa; phylum Mollusca; class Cephalopoda; order Sepiida; family Sepiidae; genus Acanthosepion; species Acanthosepion pharaonis. The sequence goes on from CAHIKZ030002811.1 coordinate 2,209,471, forward strand.
GATAGTTATGAACAAATGAGATAGATAGATAGATAGATAGATAGATAGATAGATAGATAGATTGATTGATTGATTGATTGATTGATTTAGAATCTGGCAATTTATTTTACAAGGAGAGACAAATGAATACCAAACTTTTTTGAATTCAAAAAACTGAATTCAAAACCTGCGGAGGGTCTTTTGGGGACCTTGTGGCACGTAGTGCACCAGGTCTCTGTAATCGGCCCTAAAAAAAGTGTGGATCGTCCTGCACGAAACCTTCACCACTATAATCAAATCTCATGTGTTATACATGCGGGTTGGGGACCGCTTGTGAATTCCAAATTCCCATGAAACTCCAATATTGGAGCCCGCTCAACCCACCCCGGTTGAATACCGTTACAAGGACAATGAAACTCTTTTGAAGATGGGAGATGGATTAAAAACTTAAATGTCGTGTACAGATTTATGTAGTTAATGATAAAGTAGTTAATTTTTTTTCTGATTGCTTAATCATACCGGTGATTGTGAAAAGTTGATGTTGAAAACATTTTTGAAACTACACTAAGTTATCATCTGCTCAAAACTGAACAGTACACGGATGGAGAAGCGCCTAAAAAGGACGGAAGGCCTATATCATTTTGAAGAATCGTTCTAAATTTACAACGAAGATAATATTATTCCTTACTACTTGACACGTATAGCGCAATATAGTTAATTAGAAGCACAACATTTAATTATTACATTAATTAAATTAACGCATATAATATGAGTAATAAGAAAAAAACAAGTTTTAATTAATAAATTAATTAAATAAAAGGGCATATTATATGCAATGAAAATGATTTTTGGTTTAATTTATTTTGGTAACGGCATATCAACCTCAGTGGGTTATTTAATGCCAACAAGAATTTTAGGATTATTTCTTATGAATAGAATATGTATTCTTTGCATTATTTACATTATTCGTAGTATTGTCCTCATCTTTGTCGCCATATTTATCACAATTGTTTGAATAATGTAAATAATACCTCATCTCAGACATATAGACAGACTATGTATTCTTTGATTTATTTTGGTTTGGTTTATTTTGTTTTATGGCATATCAACCTCAATGGGTTATTTAATGCCAACAAGATTTTTAGGATAGATTCGTATGAATAGAATATGTATTCTTTGGTTTAGATTGGTTTGGTTTATTTTGTTTTACGGTATGTCAACCTCAGTGGGTTATTTAATGCCGACAAGATTTTGAGGATAGATTTGTATGAATAGAATATGTATTCTTTGGTTTAGATTGGTTTGGTTTATTTTGTTTTATGGCATATCAACCTCTATGGGTTATTTAATGCCGACAACATTTTTAGGATAGATTCGTATGAATAAAATATGTATTCTTTGGTTTAGATTGGTTTGGTTTATTTTGTTTTACAGCATATCAACCTCAATGGGTTATTTAATGACGACAACATTTTTAGGATAGATTCGTATGAATAGAATATGTATTCTTTGGTTTAGATTAGTTTGGTTTATTTTGTTTTATGGCATATCAACCTCAATGGGTTATTTAATGACGACAACATTTTTAGGATAGATTCGTATGAATAAAATATGTATTCTTTGGTTTAGATTGGTTTGGTTTATTTTGTTTTATGGCATATCAACCTCAATGGGTTATTTAATGCCGACAACATTTTTACGATAGATTCGTATGAATAAAATATGTATTCTTTGGTTTAGATTGGTTTGGTTTATTTTGTTTTACAGCATATCAACCTCAATGGGTTATTTAATGACGACAACATTTTTAGGATAGATTCGTATGAATAGAATATGTATTCTTTGGTTTAGATTAGTTTGGTTTATTTTGTTTTATGGCATATCAACCTCAATGGGTTATTTAATGCCGACAACATTTTTAGGATAGATTCGTATGAATAAAATATGTATTCTTTGGTTTAGATTGGTTTGGTTTATTTTGTTTTACGGCATATCAACCTCAATGGGTTATTTAATGCCGACAACATTTTTAGGATAGATTCGTATGAATAGAATATGTATTCTTTGGTTTAGATTAGTTTGGTTTATTTTGTTTTATGGCATATCAACCTCAATGGGTTATTTAATGACGACAACATTTTTAGGATAGATTCGTATGAATAGAATATGTATTCTTTGGTTTAGATTGGTTTGGTTTATTTTGTTTTACAGCATATCAACCTCAATGGGTTATTTAATGACGACAACATTTTTAGGATAGATTCGTATGAATAGAATATGTATTCTTTGGTTTAGATTGGTTTGATTTATTTTGTTTTACGGCATATCAACCTCAATGGGTTATTTAATGCCGACACATTTTTAGGATAGATTTGTATGAATAGAATATGTATTCTTTGGGTTAGATTGGTTTGGTTTATTTTGATTTACGGCATATCAACCTCGATATGATATGATTTTTATCGCTAGTTGTTATGATGTTAATTTGGGGTTAATAAAGAAAAACGCCAAATAACATGTAACAATAAAAAGGTGTTTATTCGGTTGGTAAGTTGGTACAGATATCGCCTGAGTAGTCTATAACTAACTCAGCTCAAGAACTTCTCCCACTGTCTTTTGACATGCCACTATTTAACGTCCTTGTTTGTAGACGAGTTCATCTTCAAGAGGGGTGATAGGTTCCCACACAACACTAGTAATATTTTTTTCAAAAATGTATTGTTGGTAATATTTTTTTTCAGAAATGTACTACTTGTAATAATTTTTCCAAAAAGGCATTGCTGAAATTAAAATCTACTTTTATATTTTCATAGTGTTTTCACCCCTTTTGGAGGGGGTTAACTATTTGCCCATAGCTTGGACCCTGATAGATGCCACCAATCCGGGTTAGGGTGGACCGGAGAACACCAGCAATTAAAAAGTGGTTCCACTCTCCTCAAAGGCCTTGCTGTCAGATGTAGTTTATCGTCTTACCCAGGACGCAGATGTACTTTATCGTCATACACAGGACGGGAAATGATTTTTCTACAAGAATTATTAAATGAAACAGCGATAACACTCAGTGAACATGGTATGTTTATTTTTCGGGAAAAATGTTTGCAAATTTTCCACCGACAATTAAACTAAATTTTCGGTCAATAATGTCTAAAATTTCCTGTGTGGAAACGGCTCTTCTCACTATTACCATTTCCTTACTTCTTAACTCAATTGTTTATTTATAAATTGGTTGGAAATTTGTTTAGAAGAACGTATTATGACGGGATCGAATGCAATAACACAAAATATAACGGTGTCTTTCTGTGAAGCAATTTTTCAATTCTTATTTTCGTAGTCTGTAATTACTGTAACGAGTGTACCAGACGAAACTAAGCGAGGCAATATTCTATGACATAAAATCATTAGCCGAATGAACCATCCCGTTTCCTCTATTATCTCTAAATTGTATATTTATAGAAATATCTGGAGTCATAGGAAAATCCATTGAATAGCTTCAGATACGGCAAATCTATAGCTCTTGTCAGGATTGTCTTTTTCTAGAAATTGGTGTTGTGATATATTTTCCATGCATTATAAATGCGAGGAAGTTGGCATGTGTCTAGGTTAGTTATTTTTAAAAGACGATATTTCAATATGAGTGAGTAACCGGGTTGTATGTCTATTGTGAAGGGAACTGAAAACGATGGGAGGAAGAGACCTTGTCATAATTACCAATGGCCACAGGAACAAAGCTTTCTGATATCATCATATAAACGAATCAGTAAAGAATTATTCACAAATCCTAACAACATTTATCAAAAACATTGATGCCACATCTCTGGTTTCTTGCTTCTGCTATATATCTGGAGGTTCTTGATAAAATTGAAATGTTCATAATTAACATTTTCATCATTAATATCTTCATATTTAATATTTTCATAAATAATATTCTATCTGATTAACTTTCCTCTTTGATATCTCGATTTCACGGATTTAAGCGCAATACTAGATTGGCAGTTAGGTCCCATCATTTTACTTTTGAAATTGTTAGATGTAACCGCAAGTTCTATGCTAATAATTTCTTCAGTAGCACTCCTCGTTTTAGGAACTCTTTTAGGGTTTCTTGATTTCCTGTTAACTACGATCTTAAAAATTAAATGTAATGTCAATCGTTATGTTATGTTTTCTTAATTTTTTTTCTTTTATTGTCCTCTCTCCTTAATAGTTTTTCCTCATATTCTCTAGCATTCAGTTATCCCCGTGCGTCTTGGTGGCTTTATTGTCTTGTTTGGGATAATATATTTAAAAAATAATCAGAGATTCGAGTTCCAACTATGATCTTAAAAGAAGAAACGTCAATAGCCATCTTCTGTTTTCTTGAATCCAGTTCTTTTATTGTCTTCCCCCTTCAATAATTTTTCTCACATTATTTCACTCTTAGTAACTGATTGCGCCTTAGTGAGTTTATCACCTTTCCTGTGGGAAAATGATTTAAAAAAAAGAATATTAACGAATGACTTAGGGTTATTTTTTCCAGGAAAATTAGAAAAAAATGAAAGAACTCTTTTTAACTACTAAAAGACCATGAAAAGAGATTTTTATATTATAATTACTAAGGAATTATATCCTTGACCTGGGAAGCGTCGTCAGTAAAGATGGGGGGGGGGGCAGATAAAGACATCGAGTGCCGAATCAACAAAACACGACACGTTTTTAACACTCTGCGGCTAACCTGGGGATCAACAGACCTCTGACTTTACAACAAGATCCGGATCTTCAACACCAATGTCAAGTCGGTCCTACTTTACGGCTCAGAAAACTGGCAGTTAACCAAGACCGACACCCACAACCTTCAGACATTTACCAACCTATGTCTCAGGAACATCCTCAATGTCAGGTGGCCAGAAGTCGTCTCCAAAGACCAACTGTGGGACAGGAGCAGACAATTCCCAATCAAGACTGACATCAAGTAACGGAAATGAGGATGGATCAGCCACACAATCCGCAAGCCTACTTCTAGTGTCACCAGGCAGGCCCTTGACTGAAATCCACAAGGGAAGTCGTCTCTATTGATCAACTGTAGGACAGGACCAGACAACCTCTAATCGAGATTGACATAAAGAAACGGAAATGAGATGAATCGGCCACACATTCCGCAAGCCTACTTCTAGTGTCACCAGGCAGGCCCTTGACAAGGAAATTCGCTTCCAGTGGCCAACCGTGGGAAAGATCAGAGAAGACCTAATCAAGTTTGACACCAAGAAACGAAAATGGGAATGGATAGCCCACACAATCCGCAAGCCTGATTCTAGTGTCACCAGGCATGTCCTTCACTGGAATCTACAAGGGAAGTCGTCTGCAATGATCAACTGTAGGACAGGACCAGACAAAACCTAATCGAGATTGACATCAAGAAACGGAAATGGGATGAATCGGCCACACTCTCCGCAAGCCTGATTCTAGTATCACCAGGCAGGACCTTGACTGGAATCTACAAAGGAAGTGAAAACTGGGTCGACCAAAACAGAGTTGGCACAGAAGTGTTGATGCCGGGGTTGAAGGCAGCCGGCACGACATAGGCCGAGCTGAAGAGAATCGCCCGGAACCGTATCCGTTGGAGAGGTGATGTTGCGGCACTGTGTTCCCTAAGGAATCAAAAGCAAAAAAAAAACAAACAAAAAACAAACAAACAAAAAAGTATTACAACCATTTTGTTTTCGAATGTCAGTCTCTTGGACTTCGTTAGGCTTTTTATTTTTTTGATGAAAGCAATTTTTACAGATAAAGAAAGACCTTTGTTTCTGTTTAATTGCATCTTTTGTATTATTTTGTTTTTGTATTCTGTGAACAGGCAAAGCAAAAATCTCTTTGATAAAGTTGCAAGAAGTTTGAATTTCCGTGGGGTTTTTTATTTATATAAGAAGTAAAATAAATTTAAACGTTTAAAAATTGACTGGGAATAATTCCTCCATGTAATTTTGGGAAAACGTCCTTTTTTTAATTAAATTAATTAAATTCAAGCACATAACAACCGTTATTAGAAATTCAGATTTATTTATTAAATTAAATCGCATCATATCCTATATTAATAACCCAAGTTTTAATTAGTATATTAATTAAATTAACAAACGCATATCACTTATCAGGAACCCAAGTTTTAATTATTATATTAATTATACGAGCAAACACATTATATGAGTTATTAGAAAACCACGTTTATTTATTAAAATTAAACAATTTTTCCAAATATCTGTCTCTTGGACTACGTTAGGCTTCTTGCTTGCTTGATTTAAAGAATTTCTACAGAGGAAGAAACAGCTTTGTTTTTGTCGAATGGTTTTTTGTCCTTTTGGATTATTTCGAAGTAAAACAAATTCTATAAACGTTGGAAGAGATTTGAGTTTCTGTTTTTGTTTTTCATGAGAAAAAAAAACAAATTTGGGCTCAAATGAGTGTCGAAATATTTTCTCCGTGGAATTTGGGGAAAAAAAAATGACGCTTTGCTGATGATCTCTCAAAGAACAAAAACCGAGACTACTTCCACTCAAAGCAGCAAAACTCTGTGGCAGTTTACTCTTCACTATTATTATTTATTAGTAGTTTTACTCCATTAGTGCTTTTATTGAAAACACTCATCATACTTATTATAAAACTCAGGTTGTGTGTGTGTCTGTACGTTTATATATTGGATCGGATTTCTTACATTTTTCAACCGATTTCAACAAAACTTCACAGGACTACGTAAAATTACCTTGCGGTGGTTCTGACAGAGCCAAAAATGGGAAAAACACAATTATTTTTTGCACGAAATCAATTTGAAAACACGATTAAGAGGCATCGCTGTGGAGAATGAAAAGGGGACAACTCATATCGAGTTATACTTATTATAAAACCCAGGTTGTTTGTTTGTGTGTGTACGTGTGTGTGTACGTGTGTGTGTGTGTACGTGTGTGTGTGTGTGTGTTCGTGTGTGTGTGTGTGTGTTCATATATGGGATCGGATTTCCTACATTTTTCAACCGATTTCAATAAAACTTCACTTTTTTTGGCAGGTAGTGTTTCTTATTGTCTTGTACACTTTTTTTCTTTATTTTTACATTCAGAATGCTTTAAAAATTCCATTTACAAGACAATTATTTATAATAAAATTCTATTCAATCGGTAGACTCATAACGATTGAAAACAATGTTTTTGTTTGAGTTTGGGTTTAACCAATTCTTAAAAAAAAACTAATTAAGACATGCGTGTCCGTTAACCTTAAACAATAATCTTTGTCAATTTTATTTTTCAGTCTTTATGATGGTCGATACTTGATCTATCTCTTACTCTTACATCCCCGGGCAACGCCGGGCTCTACTGCTAGTATCTGGTATCGTAATTTTTGTTAGCTTTAAGACCGAATTAAGAAAAGAGGGAAAAGGCAAAATTGTCCTACTGTCTTCAAAATTAAGATAATAAATACTGTCTTCTATCGGGTTTTAAATTCACTGATCTCTGGCACCGAGGGAATTTTTAATCATTTCACACCAAACAACATTTTATTAAAACCAAACAGATGCAAGTGGTTACTGAAGGTTAAAGGAACAAATAAGACAATAGAAGAGTTCTGTGTGCGAGAGAAGGAACTATTCACATATAACTTACGGTTACATCTAGCAATTTCAACAATGAAATTATAAGGCCTAGCTGCTAATCTGGTCTTCTTTATGTTCCGTGTCTCTTCAGGACGTAGGCGATCATGGTCCTCCACATTTTCCTCTCATTTCATTTGTAGCTCTTAATAAGTTTTGTCTTTATGTTATTTCTCCCAAACCCTGTTTTACCATCCATTTAGTCAGGCTAATCAAGTATGTTACGTGCCGCATTCCTCTGTATATCTATCCCTCTATCCGTCCTGTGAGTATTGAATTTTCCAAGCGCTCCTTCCTCGTTACATTCCCCAAAAATTACATCTGCCTCTTCCTGTTGTTAATTATAATATTTTTCTTTCCATTTACTCTAAAATCTCGTCGTTGGTTAATATTCGGTCTATGGTATCCACAGCATCTTTCACATCAGCAGATGGCCTGACCCCTCGAATCGGTCACTATTTTTAATTTGTCCGAGTATCGTTCCTTTTGATTTTACTTATCCAGCAGGGAAATTATGAGACCTAGCTGCCAATCGGGTCTTCTTCATGCGTAGACGATCGGGGTCCTCCAAATCTTCCTGTCCCTTGATAATTTGTACTATTATAACATTGAAATTAGCAGCCAATCTTGTACTGCCCATAAATTCGTAGCAATCAGGAAAACGCCTCAGAAATAATACCATGGAAATATTTATAGAAGAGGCAACGAGAAGCTACTTTATGGCGGCAAGAAAGCGACTGAAGCCGAGATGCCAGGACAGGGCCTATAACGTTGCAGATTTTGTTTTTTTTTATATTGTCAAGGAAATCTAGATGTACAGCAGGAACACCAGATCAGATGTGGTAGCAGCATTCGACGCATATTTATATGCTGTTATTAATCAAGCATCTTCTGATCTTCCTGATGTCATAGGTTCCCAAGTAGGCATCTATACCGACGACACTACTATTTACTCCTGCCTCAAAAACAAATCTAGTGTCGCCGACAAAACTAACATGACCGTTTGTCTCGAAAAGGACCTCCAATCGGTTGTAAACTGGGGCAGGTATTGGCTGGTTAACTTTAATGCTTCACAAACATAACTGCTCTCTATTACTCACCAGAGAGAACCATTCATGCCTCCCATTAGAATGTTTGACGCTCAACTCCACGAGTGCACCTCTTTGCGACTGCTCGGCCTCACATTGTCTGCTGAACTGAGATGAAACAAATACATTTTCAATAGCTTCGTCCACCGCAAGGAAAGTTGGCTCCCTGTGACGCGCCAGGAAATTTTTCTCGCCGGAGTCGATCCTTCAAATCTACAAATCAACCATCCGCCCTTGCATGGAGTATTGCTGCCATATATGGTCTGGAGCCCCTTCTAATTGTCTCAAGGTCCTTGATAAAATCCAGAGACTGATATGCAATGTAATTGGCCCTGATCTGGCATCTCGTCTTCAGCCGCTCTCTCACAGACGTGCCGTTGCTTCCCTCTGTCATTTTTACAAATACTTTCATGGTAACTGCTCCGATGAGCTGCTTTCGCTGGTTCCCAGACTTCATGATTTTAAGCGTTCAACAAGGCTGGCATCTCGCTCTCAGCCTTTCACTGTCGAAACTGTTAAATGTAGCCGTCTCTTCTACTCCGATAGTTTCATGTCTCGCACTTCTCGCCTGTGGAACTCCCTCCCCTCTTCCTGTTTCCCTTATAGCTATAATCTCCAACTATTCAAATATAATGTCAATCGACGTCTCCAGATGCCTTGATCCATTCCCTATCCTTCTCTCCATCCTTTCCTCTATCACTCCTATTTGCTCTCGCTCCAACACTCTATAACTCCTTGCGTGCTAGTGGCTTCCCCCCTTGCTTAGGGTTGAATGCTTAAAATAAAATAAATTGCATTAAGAATGATATCGTCTTTTACATGAATAAATCGGAGTCATTTCGATGATCTGCCCTCTGACCTTAGCTCTAGTAGTTCAATGGGGAAAGAAACTTGTTGGTAACTTTCAATACCTCCAAAACGAAGCTGATCAGACCTGAATCTTCCCCATTTATAATGAACGGTTGTCCTTTGACTGAGTTTCTTTTATCTGAATGTTTATTGGTTAACATAGAGAGAGAGAGAGAGAGAGAGAGAGAGAGCGAGAGCGAGAGCGAGAGAAACCCCCAAGGCTCATTTCTAAGTTCTACTCTTTTTCTGTGTTATATTAACAATCTGCCTAAGAACATTTCCAGATCAATACTAAATACTTATGTAAATAATGATCCAGTTTATTTTGTATATCCAAAAATCTAGATGATCATAGCCTGATAGCTGATCTCAATTCTAACCTAGTCTTGTGTTGTGACTAAGTAGATTAGGAATAACAAAACAAGAGGTTGCAGATAAATAGTGTATTGAACAGTAAATACAACAGAAGTGTGTTACATGACTTGGGAGTGTGTGTCGGTTGACCAGCGTTCAGTCTATATCACTGTTAATATTTAACAGCCCCCCCAAAAAAAATGTATGTGGCATAAGGCCGAGTTTACTGCCGGTTCTCCGAACCCGTAGGCTCGGCCAAAAATATTATCTCAGAACCCGCATAAATGGGTTCAGGGTCTGTCTACCTCCCCAGACGAAACTTAGCTCTTCGGCAAAGCCTCGTCCGGGTTCCTCTCTGCCAAAGACGGAGAGTTCGACAGTTGGACAGTCTATATCACTGTTAACAGCGCAACGAGGAATGTATGTGGCACAAGGCCGAGTTTACCGACAGTTCTCCGATCCCGTAGGCTCGGCCAAAAATATTGAAGTCTATATGACTGTTCCCCCAAGGCTTTACTTTCCTACTAACTTTATAGTAATTGGAAGAGTCCACAATAGCCTCATTAGAGGGGAAGATACCCCAACATCCTGACAGTTAAATAAGGAGACAACTGGCTTAAAACATTCAATACTCTCAAACCAAAGCTCGCAATCGCTGAGCAGATCTTGAATTCTTTTTAGTCATGATGAATAGTTATACTCTGGATAAGTATATGATTTCTCCTACTATTGTCTACCTTTACAAGAGTCAAATGATACAGCTTTATCTTAACGATATCAGATCATTAGTAAATAAATATGTAGTTGTTACCACAGTCTATAGTCGCACAAGCAAAAATCTAGGTGACTAGGGCCTGGCAACTGGTCTCTCATTCAGCCCAGCTCTAACAGCTCAAAACTGGCTTTGTAACACCCATACCTTCAAAGCCAAGCTAGTATTGTTTCATAATCAGTTGTCAGACCCTGGGTGTTCACCAGACATGATAACTGTTTGCTCATTGAACCAGACGCTGTGCTTTGAAGGACTATTGGGTATCATATTCATTCATTATTTCGAGTAGAATACGATCCATAGCTATAGATACTGTAAAAAAAGTCATTTTATTCTGACGCTTCAAGAATTATTTGTCTCTTTCTCTTAAGATTATTTTCTTTACAAGAGTCAGTTTAGACCAAAACTGGGGTACCATTGCCATATCTGGACTAGAGCTGCTCAACCTTTGATCCTTGACAAAACCATTTACACGTACCTTAGAACAATAAGGAAGAAAAGCTATTCTTCATTCTACAACCAAATCTTACATGCTTTTTCTTTGCAAGAGTCAGATTAGACAAAAACTGTTGTACCACTGCTATATCTGGGCTAGCTCAAAACCTCTTTTTCAGCCTTGACAGAGTTCAAAACTATTTAAACGGTCCTCAGAACATGGAAAAACTATTCTCTACTTTACAATCACTTCTGCCATGCTTTTACTTTACAAGAGCCAGATTAGATCAAAACTGGGGTACCACTGCCATATCTTGGGCTGGAACTGCACAACTCTCCCTTTTCAGCCTTGACAGAGTTCAAAACTATTTAAAAGGTCCTCAGAACAAGTAAAACCTATTCTACACTCTTCAACCACTTCTACCATGCATTTTCTTTACAAGAGTTAGTTTAGACCAAAACTGGGGTACCACTGCCATATCTTGGGCTGGAACTGATCAACTCTCCCTTTTAAGCCTTGACAGAGTTCAAAACTATCTAAAGGGTCCTCAGAACAAGGAAAAGCTATTCCCCACTCTTTAATTACTTTCCCAAATATGTAAGATCGGAATCCTATCTCTACTCTCTTGAATTTGCCGGTGCTAACATTCATATGAATTCCATTCCTTAGTTCCAACAGTTCAGACCATTACCGCTTGGAACTGTCGTACTTTTTATACAGTGTCGAATTTTCCTTACTTTCTTTGTACTCCAAAAATAAGGAGAAATGTCTTGTGTAACAGACTCCCATGTGAATGTTTCGCAGCATCGTAACCTCTTCATGTCAAGGGTCAGTCATTATCTATCCCCTTTACCCTTTTAAATTCCATCTACTCTTTACATAATATCAAACACTTCATTACAATTTGGACGTTAACACTCTAACTTGAGTGGCTCCTGAGCCTTGTATCAATTGATGTTTAATTTTTACAAAATGGAAAATCTACTTACTGATGCAGAATTAGAAAAAGTCTTCTTCTGTCTGTTTCTTTCTCTTTTCTAATTTTTTAGGCACTCATCTCCAGTGCCCGAAGCAAATACGTAAATATCTCGATTCCTACTCAGGCAAAAATTATATTAGACATAAGATCGTCTCGTACATAAATAAATCCAGAAGAAAAAAATGTGCAGGTTATCAAAGACTGAGTTAACACCAATTAAATATTCGATGGCGTTCTTATTTTTCCTTCCAATCTTTTGCCTCGAGGTGCGACATCATCCGCATTCTTCGATTGTCATGTCATTGATGCGGGAGGCTGATGAGACTTCCGTAAACGTAATAGTATTCATATCTGAATTTAGTACAATTTCCTAAAATGCTTTTTGGCTATCACGATTTCGTCTTTGATTAAATTACTCTATTTACAATGCGCTATTCACTAAAATGCGTTTTAATATGAAAACTCGACTTGATTGTCAGCCAAAGCGCGGTTGATTTGATTTGATTTAGTTTGATTTGTTTTACGGCATATCAACACCTCAATGGGTTATTTAATGCTGACAACATTTTTAGGATAGATTCGTATGAATAGAATATGTATTCTTTGGTTTATTTTGGTTTGGTTTATTTTGTTTTACGGCATATCAACCTCAATGGGTTATTTAATGCTGACAACATTTTTAGGATAGATTCGTATGAATAAAATATGTATTCTTTGGTTTAGATTGGTTTGGTTTATTTTGTTTTACGGCATATCAACCTCAATGGGTTATTTAATGCCGACAATATTTTTATGGCTGGTAATATTTTCTTTCTTCAAAAATGTATTTCTGGTAATATTTTTTCTTCAGCTGGTAATGATTTTTTTTGTTTCAAAAATGTATTGCTTATAATATCCTTTTTTTCAAAAATGTATTGTTGGTAATGTCATTTTTTTTTCAAAAATGTATGGCCGGTAATAATTTTTTTTCAAGAATTCATTGCTGGTAATATCCTTTTTTTTTTCCAAAAATGTATTGTTGGTAATAATTTTTACAAAGTATTTCTGGTAATAAAACGTGTCTTTACACATTCATCGTGCTTTGACACCAGTTTGAGGGTTAACTATTTGCTCAAGGATGGGACCCTAACAGGTGCTACCATCGCGGGTCAGGGTGGATCTGGGAACACCGGTAATTAAGAGGTGGTTCCACGCTTCTCAAAACCTCCTGATCAGAGGCCCTTGCTGTTGGACGTAGTTTATCGTCTTACCCAGGACGCGGGTGTAGTTTATCGTCGTACCCAGGATGGGCCAAAGCGCGGATAAAACCATACATGTTCTTAATATACTTTCAATTTTGATTGTGTCAAGCTTCCACACTGCAGCGAAAACATAAATACAAGGCCGTTGTAGCAAAATAGAGAACTCTAGTGTATTTTATTCTATATAGAAGACATTTCTAGGAACTTAAACTGTCAAATGATAAAACTAGCCGTTTCTTTGTTAGGAATCTTTCGGTAGGCAGTACTATTGTCGGTTGAAATGTATAAAATCTTCCTCTCCAAATGATTTCTCAAGTCAGGTAATTTGTTTGCTCTATCCTATATTGATGCGGATTCTTTTCATAACCTTTTATTTGGTACATTATTTACATTATTCGGACTATTGTCCTCATTTTTGTCGCACTATTTATTACAACGTTTCGGCGGTTGTACGCTCCGGCCTTCTTCAGGTGGTTGAAATGTCGAATTGAACCCTTTATTTCGTTCAAATGGGGTAGGCTGTTCTAGTTCCACGTGCCATGTTTAATGGATGTTAGTTATCAGTTATCTCCTGTTAAATTCCCTCTGAAAGTTCTCCACTGACGCGTCCTGGGTATGACGATAAATTACATCCACGTCCTGGGTAAGACGATAAGCTAAGTCCAACAGCAAGGCCGATGATAATACGTTTTTGAAAAAATAATATTGCCAGCTATAAGTTTTTGAAAGAATAGTGTTGCCAGCTATACGTTTTTGAAAAAATATTACCAGCTATACGTTTTGGAAAAAAATAATATTACCAGCTCTACATTTTTGAGGAAAAAATATTAACAGAAATAGATTTTTGACAAAACAAAAATATTACCAGGAAAAAAAAGTTGTTGGCATTAAATGACCCATTAAGATTGATATGCCGTAAAACAAAACAAATCAAATCTCCACTGCCTTAACCGGATATTGAACTCACAATCATTGGAGCCTGTCACTGGATCTAATCAACGCCTTTACCCACTGTGCCACGTATCTACCCCAGTGAACAAAAGAAAGGGTTCAGTTCGACATTCCAACCAACTGAAGAAGGCCGGAGCGTACAACACCCGAAACGTTGTGATAAATATGGCGACAAAGATGAGGACAATAGTCTGAATAATGTAAATAGTGTACATAATACCTCATATCATAAAAATAGACAGATACTGAAAGGCCGAAACGTTGTAAAAATATGGCGACAAAGATGAGGACAATAGTCTGAATAATGTAAATAATTTACATAATACCTCATCTCAAAAATATATACAGATACTTTTATTTGGTAGGTTGGGTGTGTTTTAGATGCATATAGACCTGTATCAGTTATTTAATGCTGAAATCGGAATGTTTTGTACACAATTTTATTTTATTTTTGGAGACAATAATGGCTTAAGGACACAGATGTTACTAATTAACCCATAGATGGGGGAGAATAGAAGAATTCATACCTTTTTCAAAGATACCTCCTCTTAAGTGAATATAACGAACCCAATTTGATTTAAAACTCGTCTCACCGATTAAGAATTCCGATAGCGGCTTGGATTGAGGAATCGGAGAGCAGGGTTCGAATTCCAGTCAAATCCATTATATTCACTTACGTCTTAATACCCTTAGGAAAGGTATGAATTGTCTTCTTCTTCCCCCAGCTATGGGTAAATAGTAAGACAGAACGTGTTCTATAACCTTGGATCGCAATTGGTCTACCGCAGAAAGAAATGGCAACTACTACCGGAAATAATCTGCCTCGTCAGACATGTATCGAAAGATACATGATCGCCTAAACGTGTATCACGCATGGCACATAACTCACTGGATCTTTTCATATGGCCTGAAGATTCCCCAGTAATTTAGTGAAATTTCAAAATTTTCTTGGTGCCTGTACCATCAACTTTAATGCGTTCCCAAGTTTTGATCTAAGGGAGGTAACTTTGATTTATATAATTTTTTTATATATAATTTTAATTTTAAAAATATTGCTATTATAGACATTTGAAAACATTGTTGCTATACTCGTAACAACCTTATTTAGGCACGGTGGAGTAATGGATAGCGACCCGGATTAAGGTATCGGAGAGCTGAGTTCGAATTCCAGTCAAATCTATTGCATTCACTTACGCGCTAATACCTTTGGGAAAGGTATGAAGGCTCCTCTTTTACACGTAGATATGGGTAAATAGCAAGACAGACCTGCTTCTATAATCTGGTATGGCAACTGGTCTACCGCAGAAAGAAATGACAACCTACTGCGGGAAAAATCTGCCTCGTCAGTCATGTATCGAAAGATCGCCTAAGCGTGTGTCACGCATGACACATAACTATCTGACCTTATGAAAATTGAGATGTTCCACCGGCTCTGCCTATAACTATTGTTGGAGTTGAAAGTTATTTCACATATGATCTTCCCATCAATAGTTGAACTCAAACATATGTCGACTTAACTGCAACAGATACGAAATAGAACAAAATTTATTAAGCGAAACGATAAAGATTTCGCTTAATATGATGATCTTATTATGTCATTTTGTGATTCACTTAGCTGCATTAGTAGGCACTGCCAATACCACATAAATGATGAACTGTTCCGTTTTGATCGCGAGGACATACGGAAATGACATCAGAAACGCTACGTTGATCCAGTGAGAAAAGGAAAGAAACGTCATTTTTTTTTCCATCAGTACAGATTTGGCCATCTTATATTGTTAAAACTGTTATTCACCAATAACAAATCCTTATAAGAGTTCTAGTTTTATCAGGATCACCTCACTGTATAAGTTAAAGAAATTCAGTAGGAAAGCCTAGTCTTATTTTTGTTTAAGTGTCCAATATATTTGCTCACCGCATGCAGGCGGTTTGTTCTCTATAAATATTCTTGATTATTGTAACAGCTTTCGCAAATGAATAAAGTTTTCCAAACAGTTTAAATAGTTTTTTGTTGTACATTTATAGCGAAGAAAACGTTGACTTACCTCGTCAAACCAAGCGACAGTGCGAAGCGTGTATCCTACGATGGAAAATGTGGCGAAAAAGAAAATTACTTTCCCAAAAAAAAGGGCACGTATTTAGCATGACATGCTGAAGACGGAATATTTAAATTAAAAAACAAGTCCGTCACAGGAGTCGCTATAAAAGTCTTTTGATATGCAAAAATTGAGCGTCCTCTCCCAGTTGTCGACGAATGGAAAAAAATGCTCGGCGGATAAAAGCAGTTAGTGCTCTCGAATCGGGGGCGAAATTCGGGTATTTTGGCTATATTATTATTATTATTTTTTCTCGTGGGAACTGGAAGGTAGGTTTGGGGTATGACCTAAAACTACACCGGACAACGGAGCCTAAACTATTGTCACTTACGATTTACCAACCGTTAGCCCCCTACCAGAGTTACGGTTTTGCGGAGGTGTATGTTAGTGTGCGTGTGTGTGTATATATGTACGTGTGTGTATATTCACACACACACGCACACACACACACACACATACATACATACATATATATATATATATATATGTAAAAAAAAACCTAGTGAGCCAGAACCTACCTACCTACCAAGGTTTCACCAATATATATATATATATATATATATATATATATATATATATATGTGTGTGTGTGTGTGTGTGTGTGTGTGTGTGTGTGTGTGTGTGTGCGTGTATGGGTATACGTGTATGTGAAGTGGATGCATGGAGGTGGGGCTTCGGTTGAGTGATTAACATGAAGTGTGTGCATGTATACATCTCAGTGAGGGAGACTGTTTGTTTGTTATCACTTCAAGCTGAACGAGACTCGGAAAATCGCGCCGCAGCTCGTGACGTCACACATGACCACGTGAGAGTGAAAACGAGAAGTATTAAGTATGGGAAGTCCTTGGTATACACGAGTTAGTCGTTGCTTTGAAATTTTTCATGCAACAAAAACAGACTATCATTATTAATTTTCCGTGTGTTGGTTGATATATTGAAATGTAATTGTCATCTTTGATAATGGCTTATGTAAGCCGAAAGCTTAGATTGGATTTAAATATGTATCAATATGGTGATTTCCTTTCGTCTTTCAATGATAATGTTACTAAGCTTATCAGACAATATGAAAGGAACTTACTTAAAATAAATAGACAACACTTGTATATTATTTAATGAAACACACACACACACACACACACACACACACACACACATATATATATATATATATATATAAATTCATGAATCATTCATACAAAAAAACACATATACATGATAATGATTTAAATGGCGAGAATACATCTTCGCAAACAATATCAATAAGATACACCAACCCCGAACCTGTATATAAATGATATGATCCTTGTTTATAAATTCGAATTACATAAGGTATTTTTAATTTTTTACAAGCTTTCGTCTGTTCCTACAGACATCCTCATGTATGGAAATAGATTTATTCTTGTTTTTATTTTAAGAAAATTTTATACGTTCTTTTTATAGATACAAAGGCCGGTAAATGTCGTTGATACTGTTTATTATAAACAGAACATTTAAATAAAAATGTGTATGTATAAAAAGAACTTATAAACATAAAAATGTCTTAGTATATATATATATATATATATATATATATGTGTGTGTGTGTGTGTGTGTGTGTGTGTGTGTGTGTGTGTGTGTCCAGTGAACGCAGGAGGTAGTTTTCTTTTCTTCGTTTGGGTTATTAACATGAAGTGTTTTACATGTATGTATCTCAGTGAGGGAGAGAAATCGTTCCAGTCGAATGTGTCGCCATATTCCTAACCAACCGTTACTGCGTTTGCGACCTTTTTTATGGAAGAGCGTACATTGCTTGTGTACCGGAAGTTATCTGTGATTGTACTATTAATTGCCAAGTCGAAAATCGAGAAAATTGTATCTTATGGATGGTACACAATTCGATACTCAATCAGTATCGGCTGGTCATCGCCTAGAGGGGGTATGATGCTGAAAGATCCGAAATCCCTGATGAACCTAGGAACATCACTAATGATTTGTACTATGGCATTCAATAAACGTATTTTAAGAAATATATGTGTGTCTGTTTGTGTGTGTGTCTGTGTGTTTATTTCGCTCATTCTGCGGCAATACCCTTAGAAAAAGCATGAATATATCTCCGCAGCTACCAAGGTAGATTGACCGCTATTGCTTTCTGATAATGTGTATCAAAGCATCCAATAGATGTAATTTTGAAATGATCGATTTAGGTGATATTGTTATGAAGTAAAAACTATATTTACTAATCAAAATTAAAAAGTTTAATAAAAAAACATCATATACTAAGATTTTTATAGCAATTTTTATACTTTTTTGTGTATAAACTTTCTATTTTTTTTTAAGTATGCAAGTTTATACATGACATTATCATTATAAGGTCAGGTGTTTTAAGAGCTGTCACCTCCTTGCGAAAAAATCCTCATATAAACTTTATCAGCTACTTTAAATTCTGCTCCATCATCATTAACTGTCAACACGTTCGGCTGTCAATAAATCGATCAACACGTCAGAAAAACAAGACCCCATAAAGTAAGAAATATTTGTTCCAACTCAGATTAATTTAACTTTAAATTTGCTAATTTTCCTCAAATAAGGTTTCACTAATACATATTTAATTTTTGCAAGATTTTTAAAACAAGGAATTAACTTCTGTTTACAAATGTGTCAAAATGGTCTATTTTAGCGATTTTACTGAAAAAATCGATTCCAATCAATATAATTTCTGTTTGAAATACACCAGACACTTTTGCTTACTGGAAATAGTAAATTTTTCCGTTAGCTTTCAATTAAAGCTAAAACGAAATGTTCAAAAATGTTTTTCATTTGTTTAGATTTATTTAAACATTAGGTATCGCGAATTAGTGAGGTTACCTTACCTACAGACAACGTAAATGCACTTGATAAGGTATATTCGGTATAAGGACATAGGATTTCGATTATTTCATTACAGCCTCTCAGTTATTGTTCTTTGCTTTCATTCCTGAAGGAGAAAAATCTCTTTTTCTGATATTCTCGAGCCACAATATTAATACCGTAACCCCCAGTTGAGTATATTTTTACAATATTTTTGTTTCGGTTAGATTAAAATTCTGTGCGTGTATTTCAAATATTTCGTTTTAGATGCCGCCAGAACTGTTTACGTTATTCTTATGAGTGAAGGGTAAGTATTTGGTGCAAGAGTGCGTCAGAAGAAAAGTTTTTGATGATGTTCGGTTCAGACTACATTGAATCAAGGAACAATCGATATTATTGGTGTAAAGAGAGAATATTTTGAAAGTATCAAAAGATCTGAAGGGATATGTCATTAAAAAGATAAAGGAAGCTTCCATTGGGGAATATTTAGTGAATTACGAGAAATTTTTTTTTTGTTTGTTTGTTTTTTGTTTTTTTTTCGTGGTTGTTTTTTTTTTTTTCGTTTCAATTGATTTTTGCGTATAACTGGGGATTTTGTCTGGGAAAAGTTGAGATTAAAAAATGGTTAAGCATTCAGATCGATATATCTCAGTATGATTTTAACGAGTAAGAAATTCCTCTGTCTCTTTTAGCTAATTCCTGATTTTTTATTTTAAATTTATCTCTAATGTTCTCTGAAAAGGAATCTTGTTTTTCCTACTTTGAGCTTAATTTTTCTTATTCTTCACTCTTAAATGCCAATCAGTGACGCCTTGTAATGAACAGAGGATAGTTTAGGATAAGCGCCGGGAACACGCAGATGTTTCCTGGACATGTGGGATAAGCACAGCGTCTTGCATCATGGATTCTGTATTTGTGAGTAAGAACAGACTATTTAAGCCTTTCGCACCAAGCAAGGCGGAAGTGTCAATAGCACGCATAGGGTTACAGAGAGTGAAAGTAAGAGAAAAGAGGTGTGTTTGTGGAAAGGATAAAGAGAAGGACGACAATCAAGTCATCAGACGATGTCGATTGATATTTCTTGTTTCAATACATTTTGTTCTTAAGTACATTTTGTGTTGCATTATTATTCCATGCATTAGTCAAGTTTCAACAGATTTTTTAAATATTCGCTAGCTTTCCTTTTCACACTCACAGGGACATTATGTAACACGTTTCTCCGCTTCTCTTAGGCATGTTACCCCTTGAAAAGCAAAAATATTCTTTTAAATTCTCTCGTCTTCTTCTAGACCCCCTTTTCCCAGAATATGAATTGCCCAGCAGTTCTCAGTTTTGAGAACCGTATAGACACACTACCGGCAAACATGATTTGATTATAGCGGCAAGCAGTTGTCAAGAAGTAACCTAGCGTTTTGGAACGATCCCCACGGGTTTTGCCTTCTTCTAAAACCGCTTGCCATCAAAGTCTCTAAGGCATGGCGTGTTTCTGTTATTTGCCCGTAGCTGGAGGGAAAAGAGATGGATTCATACCATGCCATTTCAAAAACTATTTATTTTGCGCGTAAGTGAATGTAACAAACTCGACTGGAATTCGAACTCGGCTCTCCGATTTCTCAATCCGAACCTCTATTCATTACTCAACGTCCCTCCTCTCACTCTCTCTCTCTCTCTCTCTATCTATCTATCTATATATATATATAGAGTCATTCAATAAATAAGGTTAATTTTTCGGTATAAGGACTTCCAATAAAGATAGAAGCTTACTTTTTTTTTTCAACGTAGTCTCCCAGCACTGTCACACACTTTTCCCATCTGTGCACAAGCTTCCGTATTCCCTCAGCGTATAAATCTTTGAACTGATAGATAGATAGATAGATAGATAGATAGATAGATAGATAGATAGATAGGACAGAGCTCTCCATTTTTTGGATGTCCTAGTTGAACGCAAGGGGCAAGTATGGGGCTTTCGTCGCTAACGTTTTTCGTAAGCCCACATTCACCGGACTTTATACGTGTTGGAACTCGTTTGTTCCTAAGTCTGGCAAAATTAGTTTGATTTCAACTTTGGCTCATCGTGCTGTCATGATTTGTTCCCCTGAAATGTTAGAGGGAGAACTTACTAAAATGGAAGGAAATGTCAGCTATTATCGGACAAAATTTCGGCGTCCATTTTGTCTACATACAATGCTGTTAAGTTGCGCACGGTTTTTCACACTAAAACCCTGCTTTTCTAAAGATAGGCTGTCCTATTTTCATAAAACTTCTGTTGTTTATAAATTCAGATGCCGTTGCGACGCGGTATACATAGGACGTACCAATCTAAGGTTGGAAACGAGGGTGGCGTAGCATGTTTGTACGTTCAAGCAGTCTCGGCCAGCCTATACTAATAACAACTCCATGAGTCTGCAATTGGCCAACATTTGCTGGACAATGATGCTTGTGCCGCTGAGTACGAAGACACGTAGTTTTCAGTTTTACAGAGTGCTCGATCAATACACCATCTTTGAGGTTCTGAAGCCATTTATATTAAGTGTCAGCAACCCAGTCTGTTCAGACAGAAGGAACACTTTTTACGTTCCTTACGTCTGTTGGAGGGTCTGTGAGTTCCCCCTTTTTCTATTTTATATACACTTGTGGAGCTATTTATTTACATCCCCCCTTTGTTCAATTTCAATTTATATAATTAAAATTTGTCTTTTAGTCGTGTTCCACCTTTCCCTCCTCATTCACTTTATTAAGTTGTCTTTGTATTCATCTATATCT
The DNA here is from genome assembly GCA_903632075.3 of Acanthosepion pharaonis. Lineage (NCBI taxonomy): Eukaryota > Metazoa > Mollusca > Cephalopoda > Sepiida > Sepiidae > Acanthosepion > Acanthosepion pharaonis. The sequence goes on from CAHIKZ030002811.1 coordinate 2,231,411, forward strand.
AATATTGACCGAAAGGTGCCTTAGGTATCATGTCCACTTTATTTAAAGCTATATCTATCTATCTATCTATCTATCTATCTATCTATACATATATATATATATATATATATATATATATATATATATATATATATATATATGGGGTGTCGTAAAAATGTATACACAATTTAAATAATTAAAAATTTTATAGAATCTACAGACATTATTTTATTGTTTTCTCAACGCCTGTTTTCAAACTGACGTCCGTTCTGGTCCAATCCACCTGTTTGCAAAATCTCGTCAAGGTAGGATCTAACATCGTGATGGTAGTGTCGGGATGCCCCACGTTGCTGAAAATAAAAGTCATTATAGCGTAAAAAAAAAAGAATGATCCATTTAATTATCTTGATGATAAACCACACCACACTGTAACTTATAAGAAATTAACATGATGTTCCTCCATAACATGCGGATTCTCAAGTCTCCAATAGGTGCAATTATGGCCTTTAATTGAAACATTAAATTCCAATGTGGCCTCATCACTCCACACAATCTTTGTTGGAAAGCGTGCATTTTCTACAGATTGCGTCAAATACCACTCACAATCGTCCACTCTTCGTTCTGAATCATAGTCATTAATAGCATGGACTAATCTTGGAATCTATCTTTCCCATTGATAGTGCTTAAATATTCGTTGGGCAGACGATTTTGAAATATCTACCTCACGATTCACTTGCCGCACAGATTTTCTTAGACTTTTGTGATACGTTTTTCGTAATCTTTCTTGTTTTGTGGGGCTTGTCGAATTCCGTGATGTTCCAGAACGCTTCTCGTGGACATTCTGAAAAGTTCCATCGAATTCAAACTTATGTCTAAATTGATTGATGGCCGCGTTGGTGGATCTGTTTGAAGCTGCCTCCTAAACTGTCTTTGCACTTCAATTACGTTTTCACACTTCCAGTGGCATTTTAGAATGAATTTCTTTTGCTCAAAGCCTAGTTTGTTTGCCATAATTAATTGCAATGGGTTTTACCCGGAAAGAAATAAAACATCATTTAAGCTATCAATTGTTAAAGTGTTATACATTTTTGCGATACTATATATATATATATATATATATATATATATATATATATATATAATTTTGTATGTGGGAAGCAATCCCTCTTTTATACAAATTTCATTAAAGACGACTTGCAACGTACTAAGATTAAGTGTTTTATTTAAATTTTTTGTGTTCGTACTTTTTTCTTTTCAGGACATAAAGTATGTAAAAATTCTCCGACTGTTCTGTATGTTCGAGCGGTTTCGGCTATTCTTTTAGCCATTATCAAGTATGATGTTTAATTTTTATTTTTCCCTAAATTTATGTATGTAGATGTATGTGTCTAGATCCTGTTCAATGAAGCTTGTATATATATATATATATATATATATATATATATATATATATATATATACAGTTTTTTGTGTATATATATGTATATATATATAACTAGTGAGTTAGTCCAAATGCCTTGACTCGCTTTATATTCTACCAATAGAAGGTTAACCAATCAGAAGACGTAGAACATTCTATCCGCCGTGTATTAAGGCGGCCATTTTTGTTCACTCTACCCGAATGTCCAGTCCAGCTTGTTAGGCGAAGAGAACCAGAAGGACGAACTATGCTCTGCTACTTTTTACCAAAATATCCATTGCTAACCTGAACAACGCTTCCCTACTGTCTTCGAAATATTCACTGCTAACCTCTGGATTCTATACTCGAAGACGACCGTCATGATTAATAACAATATATGTATATATATATATATATATATATATGTGTGTGTATGTGTGTGTGTGTGTGCGTGCGTGCATGAAATGAGAAAGTTTATTATATATATATACATGCATATATAAATTCAAAAACTTCTGCCGCCACATAATTTAAAGAGAATTTAATGTACGTAGGGCCTTACTTTACGCTCAAAATATTGTTTTTATTTCATGGTTTATTTTCACTGGATTTCGTAATTAATTTCTGTTATTCCCAAATTATTTCCAAGTTATAAAATTGTCACCGTCCCAAAAATTCTTCGCAAAAATAACGTACAAAACTCACCGAAAACAATCGCAGCAATGAAAATTTTGGAATCCAAAATTTCAGGATTGCGAGTTCGGAGTCGGCCTGATGTCAAAATGGTAAAATATGTTGGGCTACGGCCTCTAGTTGAACAGGTGTGACATAGTGAGACTCTGAAATTCGCATTTATTATATAGAAGAACAAGATGAGCTATGGGACGTTAGAGAGTCCCTTTAATTAAAAAGATGTGACATAGTGATACACTAACATTCGCATTTATCAATTTATCATATATATATATATATATATATATATATATATATATATATATATATATATAATTATTAATTTAAAATATGATTCCAACTTAATAATTATATTTATAAATTTTAAATAATAATAATTTCAAATTAATAATTATATTTAGAAATTTTAATTTAATAATTATATTTATGCTCTACTTTTGTATCGAGCACTACTTTTAAAAAATAATAACTAAAATACTAAGGAACTTTGGATTGTTTACCTAACTAGTTCCCTCCTATTTTCTATATATTTTCACATATTATATATATATATATATATATATATATATACACTTTATTTTTGGATATTACATCGAAACATGTCAAAATTGCTACACAACTGCAGCCGTGTTTTGATGACCATACAACGCATCTTATCAGGCGATTGTAAATTACTGGCGAGTGAACGATTTAATCAGATTTAAAAACAAAATACAGCCTCTTTTTAAGAAAAAAAGATAAAAAAGAGGTGGGGTTATAAGGTTTGTGGGCTTTGCTTAGATCAACCAATCAAATATGACCTACGTTATATTTAAACAAAAGGAAGGGGCAAAAATGAAGGAAATCATGACCCGTAGGTTTGAAATCCATGACAGCAACAGACGTTAAACAGGAACGGATGTAAACGGATTCATATTGTAGATTGGACAATGCCATTTCCTAAAAAAAATCAAGTTGTAATCTAACAAAATGCTAGACAAGTTATATGTTTTGTCAGTTTTCTACATAAAAAAAAACATTTTTGCAGTTGATTAATAGATAGCTTCTTTAAGAAACTTAAGTAAATAATTTAAACTTAAACTTAAGTTAATAATTTAAATTTAAATCCTTGCTAGGCCCAGCTAATTGTCCACGATGGAGAGTCAATGATCAAAAAGCAGTCGTGGTCTTTGGGGCACTGTTCCGAGGATCTGAATATTTGGATGAGTATCGCTGCGGAACTTAGTGAGTAGCGGCGCTATATCGAGTCTAGTTTGTGTATTTTTCGTCACCGAGGCCCGTGGTACAGTTGGTATGACGTTTGCGTTGTATCGAAACGGTCCGGGTTCGATTATCGGTAGAGGATGCATACTGCTGATAAGTCCCAAATAGGACAAAACGGCCGTCCAATGCTTTCTGCATTCTGTTGAGGATTATTCTAGGCTCGACGAATTACAATATAATTAACCTAAATCCCCAAAATAATCAGACATGCACACACACATATATATATATATATATATATATATTATGAAATGGACATAAGATAGATACAAATATTTAAGTAAATGCTCTGTTTTATAATAAAAAGTATTAATAATATTTGCCGGCCTGAATTTTATATCTATAAAAAAGGAATGTATACACATAAAAATGTCTTAAAATAATTGTCGGACTTTGTCCATTTCATAATGTGTGACGTCATTTGTTCACATTTGGATACGCTTTGAGCAGATATGAATGTACGTGAGAGATACATGGAAGATTGAAGTTTAAAGACAGTAAATTCGACTTTGCCAATCGAACAATTCTCCGTGGCTCGATCGGTTAAATGACGGTTCCGTATAGGATACAGGTTCGATTCCTGTCGGAGGACGAATATTTTCTATGAAAATTTCTTGGACATTCAGGCCGGTAAATGTTATTAATAATGTTTATTATAAAAGAGAGCATCTACTTAAATATTTGTATCTATAAAAAGAATGTATAAACATAAAAAATGTCATATATATATATATATGAAATCAGAATGCTTGCGATAAAAGACCTGAGATGCAAAGAAGAAGGTTGTTATCAGAAAGAATATCAACCTAAAATTACAATTGAAGGTCAATGGAAATATTTTATCTGATTACAAATGGTGGCTGTTTCTTGACGAGAGCGCGAAAAGAAAGAGCGAAATTAAAAAAAAAACTGAACTGAACCACAACTTATCCGGGAGTGACTGATAGGATCGTCAAGAAAATGACACCCCCCCGTCCTCAAAAAAAAAAAGGGAAGAAATATTTTCCTTACAATACTTCAGTTCGATAATGTTGAAGCTCAGGGAGATGGATGCCGTGCGTAGAAGCTATTAATACGGCTTTTCTTTTGACCGTTCTTGTTTTTTTTAAGCTTTTGTAAAACTAGACAAAGCTTACAGCACCATTTCACATCATTTTTCATCGCAGATTATATTTTTTTTCTGTAGGTATTCTTTGCAGTTGCTATCATTTGTACGGGTGGTTCTGCTTGCATCCGATAGCAAAAATGAAAAGAAAATAATACGGGTGGATGTGTACACGAATTTCCATGAGAAGAATACAATGAATAGGCATAATGTAAGCGTGCGAGATCAAGCCCTAAATAATATGTTCTGAACATTCAAATTCTAAGATCAGTGGTTTAAAATGATTTTGAGTGAGCGAGGCCTGCTGGTCTTAGTGAATACAAACACATTTCGAATATTATAGACTGGCGCTACATAATCAAAAACAATGAAATTTGCTAAATAGCAGAAAAAAACATCACTTGAGAACTTTCAACAGTTAAGACGCATACCGAAAAAAAATGATAACATAATTAAGATGTTGATATTCCATACCACTTCAAAGAAATTTTTGGGAAGGAAACCTCCATCAATGCTAGAAAAAATTATAACGGTTAGGGGTTTTGAGAAACCTATTTTCTTGAAGAAAGTAAGAGAAAGATTTAATACATTTAAACCGAGAGCAGTTGTGGTTGCTTGGTCAATGTTTACTTTACCATTGACCATTAACAATTTCAGGTATTATTTTCACAATCTGAATATTTTTTGCCAGCATTTCATACAACCATAGAGCAAGATTTTTGTATACGTTAATTTTCCTGGAAGTTTGGTCTCGATGGCCTTTTGTAAATGCTTCAGCAAGTTGGCATAGAAGACAGTCAATAGAAACAAAGATTTTTGCATCCCAAGGTCATCCTGAGGTCATCACCTTTCTTGCAAATGAAACGACCAGGATCGTCTTTGGAGTGTGTTTGAACTGCAGTTATAGTCTCTGGCTCAAAGTAATGAACCCAATACTCATCTTAGGTTAGAGAACCTTCAAGGAAACAATCTGGATCTACCTCAAACAATGCCACATCTCAAACAATGCCACATCTCAAACAATGCTGTGATCAGCCTGGTGCGCTTTTGATCAGGTGTCAGAAGACGTGGCAACCACCGAGCAGAAACCTTCGTCATGCCAAGCTCATTGGACAGAATATTCTCAACTCTCTTACAGTAAACTGAAATCTGACTGTTCAAAGACGATTTCAAAAGAAATTAATAACGATTTCTCTTAAAAATGGACAAAAGTTGGCATCGTTGTGTTATCATGTTCCGCAGAAGGATTTAGTCCCCAAGGACATTTATGCCTCAAAATGATGAACCACAACAATTATTTTGTCCTGGATCTGCTTCAAACAATGTCATATTTTCCCGTGTTGTGATCAGCCTTGTGCGCTTTTGATCACGTGTCAGAAGACGTGGCACCCACTGAGCAGAAACTTTTGTCATTCCAAGCTCATTGGACAGAATATCCTGAATTTTCTCACGATAAAGTGAAATCTGGCAACTAGGTCTCACCATTTTACTGTTGAACTTGCTGTTGCTATTGAACTTTATTCTAACAGTTTTCTTTTCTCGCCCGTAGAACTCCCTTCCGAATTTTTGCTTCCCTGACAACTACAATCTTCAAACAATTAAATTCAACGTCAATCGCCGTCTCCTGTCTTCCTGAATCCTGTTCCTTTGTTATACCTTTCCTCACTTCTCATTAAAACTTCTCGTTCACTTTCAACCTTGTATCCCCGTTGAGCCATAATCCCGTTGCCGCCTTGCCTGGGGTGAAATGATTAAAAACTACATGTTTAGCTACATTCGAAATGAACATGATATTTACAAAATATCCTATAGAACCAATGATAGAACATTTTGTTATGAAGCAAACGTTAGCTTGCTGGTATCGCAAACCGTTAAAGATGCTGTTTAATTATTTCCTCACTGGATGTCACATAATTGTGTCAATGAGCACAACTACTCAACGGTTTATAAAATCTTAACCTATACATTATTTACATTATACGGACTATTGTCCTCATCTTTGTCGCCATGTTTATCACAACGTTTCGGCCGTTGTACGCTCCGGCCTTCATCAGGTGGTTGGAATGTCGAACTGAACCCTTTATTTTGCTCACTGGACTAGACTGTTCTAGTTCCACGTGCCATGTTTTTAATGGATGTCAATTATCAGTTATCTCCTGTTTATTTCCCGCTGAAAGTTCTCCACCAGGTATTGAACTCACACTCTTTGGGTCCTATCACTGGATCTAACCAACGCCTTTATCCACTATGACATGTGTCCTTGAGGACATTTGTGTATGAATTTCTGGGTATTATAAACCTAATGTCTTCAGTAACCATTTTTACCAGTGCTCATATTGCAATTTTTTGCTGTTATCATTGCATGTTTTTTACCAGAGCTCATATTGCAAACGTTGTGATAAACATTGTTGTGATCCATAATGGACGAAACGTTGTGATAAACATGGCGACAAAGATGAGGACAATAGTCCGAATAATGTAAATAATACCTCATCTCAGAAATATAGACAGATCTTAACCTATAGTCATTAACAAATGTTATATTGTGCAAATATTAGTCTTTTCCCTATAAAGAAACGTTAAGTATTGATGGACCGATCAGCCAGTGCTGTAGTCGGTTGAAATTCAGAGAATTTTTCTATAAAAATAATTCTTTAGGAAAATACATTTCTCAAGTCCAGTAACTGTTATTGCTCGTTACACGACTTACAGCTTCCTTCCTAAACTTTTGTTCGAAGTACTGTGGAATGCTTACATAATGGAGATCATTGCAAAACCCACTCGCGTTCCTGAAGTGGCAAGATATTAGACGAACCTCCTTGACGTCTTCCTGACGTCCTGTCCTGAAAAATGTTTCGCAGATGTTTTACTGCCGTTGGGCACCTCAGATCACTCCTTAGTCCGCGTCAAAATGCTGATGATAGACCAAAGGTATCCCCTTAAAGACCGTTATATAGAACGGTCTTTCGGTATATGGAACCAGACTGGGAGATCGTCCGATCTTGCATGTTGGGATATCCTCTCTCAGACTACTTCAAATACACTGTTACCGTATCAATGTAATGGAGAGTTTTGTTATTCATCATAATGGTCGTCTTCGAGGATAGAATCCAGAGGTTAGCAGTGAATATTTCGAAGACAGTAGGAAAGCGTTGTTCAGGTTAGCAGAGCATAGTTCGTCCTTCAGTTTCTCTTCGCCTGACAAGCTGGACTGGACATTCGGGTAGAGTGAACAAAATGGCCGCCTTCATACAGGACGGATTGAATGTTCTACGTCTTCTGATTGGTTAACCTTCTATTGGTGGACTATAAAGCGAGTCAAGGCATTTGGACTAACTCACTAGTACATATATATATATATATATATATATATATATATATATACACAAAAAACTGTAACAAGTTTTATACCCCCAAAAAAATTCCGTCAGAAGCTTTTTTCAACCAAGAATTTGCTGCTGCCATAGGTCACCGTAACCACTGCTACAATACATATCACCGTGATGGGCGTAGTAGGACACTTGCTCCATTTAGAACTGCCGGCAACCGATGCAAGAGGGTTCTAGAAAGTACAGTGTAGCTATGCTCAAGCAGTCGAGGCCCGGGTTGAAGGCTAACAAATTGAATCTCGGGAATTCTGTAAGCTATCTAACCAAATTCTGAATAAAGGCAAAGCATCATACTATTATAAATGGTCCCGGGGTCATCTCATCCTCGTCGGACAAGGCGAGGTTCTTCGCCTCGATCTTCGCTTCCAACTAATCATGAATAATATCAAAGTTCGTCCGTATAGTTGATCCTTACTTGATTATCCATGATTCTGCTCTTTTGTTAGGTTCTTTAATCATAAGTAATATCAATGTTCTGCCATATAGTTGATCCTCACTTGACGATCCATAATTTTGATCTTATCTTTAGTTCATTAATCATAAGTAATATCAATGTTCAGTCGTATAGTTGATTCTCACTTGATGATCCATAATTCTGGTCTTTGTTTAGTTCATTAATCATGAATAATATCAATGATCTGTCGTATAGTTGATCTTCACCTGATGATCCATAATTCTCCTCTTTTGTTAGGTTCATTAATCAGGAATAATATCAAATCTTGGCCGGATTAATGATCCCCACTTGATGATCCATAAATCTTGTCTTTTTCTTTGGTTTATCAATCATGAATAATTTCAAAGTTCGGCCGTATAGTTGATCCTCACTTGATGATCCATAATTCTGCTCTTTTTTTGGTTTATTAATCAGGAATAATATCAAAGTTCCGCCGTATAGTAGATGTTGGCTTGCCAGCTTTCCTGCTCGTGGTTTCTGTAACGATCATCGCGTGACGTCGTCTATCCCATCACCTTATGCCAGACTTATCTTACTTAATAAATACCGACGATCAAAAGAACAGTTTTAATGTGAATGACAAGAATTTGAAAGCAATCAACTTGAAACTGCAATTAATGCGAACAAAACAAAACCAAAAGATACTTATCTCCGGAATCGCTGATAATGGCATTATCAATCTTTATATGTACGATCCACTTAGTGCTTATTCGTGGAGTTTTTGAAGATTTAGATAACGCAGAAATCGATTACCGTTACCGTTTACGCAACGGCCCTCCGTCCACCTCAACCCACATCAACTGTGATTATTGAAATGACGCCTTCAAAAATGAAAGAAGAAAATTGAGATATGACAGAGAGATAGAGAAGCAAACACGAAAATCAAATAGGATACATCTGTCATCAAGTTCGTTAAAATCGATCAGGGAACTATTTGCCAACACGTATACCTGAAAATAAATCGTCATTAATATTTTCCGTTTGATCAAACGCCAAAGTGTTTTCTCGTAACAAAACAAAAATAGACAGTAGCAGGTTCTACCAAAGCTCGTTCATCTTCACGCAAGTGAATAAGAATTCTCTTCTCCTCTATGGGTAATTGTTATGGTCCGGTTCCTTGTACCACGGTCATAGTCCAAGGTAGAACCAATAAAGAAGAACTCGAATACGGATATGGAATAACACAGATATATTACAAACAGGAATATATACAGAGAAGTAGAAAGTGTTAGTACGAACAACCAGGTTTAGTAGTAATTTTCTGAAGGCGACTCTGTTCGGACTGCCTCTGACTCGACTGACTGACTCGCTCTGACTGAGACTCCGAACTGACTTCACTCCAGACTTCAGACTGAACGGTATTTAGTCACCCCACCCCACACACGAGGGCATCATGTGGCACAAGGCCGGTTTAACGTGGGATCTCCGAGCCCGTAGGCTCTGCCAGAAATATGCTCTTTGAACCCGTATAAACGGTTTACCTCCCCGAAAGAGACTCCGCCCTTCGGCGTAGCCTCGTTCGGGTTCCTCCTCGCCCGAAGTCAGAGAGTTCAACCGATCAGCCGGTCGCCCGACATCGGACTGAACTCTCTGCTTCCTCTTGAGGCGTAGTATTTATTACGTATGGAATAGTCCATTATGTTATTATGGGTAAGGTCCCATAAGAGTAATGTCTCTTAAGAACCTGTATGATCATGGCTCTCCGTAATTTTCAATCGTTTCTGACTGCACATTTAGGGTCAGCTCGATGAGGAAGAAAAGCCAAGTGTTTCGTTTTGAATGCATCGAAGGATATTAACCGTCCCCCCACCTGAGCTGTAAGAGTTAGATCAAGAGAGAAATCAGCTGCTGGATATCAAGATATTTGGAGATTAACCCATGAACTCTTGTATAATATGCGTTCAAACTGCTTCATATATTGGGATTTTTCAATATGCTCGATCTTTGTTTAAGTGACCTTTTTAAACGTCCAGTTTTTAAATAAGCAATGTGCGCAAATACAGTATATAAGTTAAGTATTAATATAAGTAACCACAGCCTGCGTTCTGATATTAGCAGAGACGTTCAGGTGCTAATTGTAAATGGTCGGTGTGACTTCATACGTGTTCTGCATTTGTTGTTTTGGTCGTCAGTTGCGGGTGGATTGGAGTGACAAACGGAAGATTTTTTCTCCAAGAGGTCCGTGAACTTGGGAAGTCTAATGCCTTCTTAGATGAGCCAGTTAACATAACAATTGAATGTCATTATATGAATTGAATTAAGATTTTATAGAAGCCAGAAGAACTTTAAGGCGCTTCGCGCACGATTTCAATTAATAATTTCTTGTGACATATCTTTTTTGCATCGGGCCTGTCAAAACCTACACAAAGAGTTAACAAACAGAAAAAAAGAAAAGAGTGCTGAATTCTTATGTAATATCAATCTCCGTACATGACAGTGAATGCTGGCCAATCTCCTCATATGATAATGTAAACGGAACAAGAAGTGGCTTCTAAATTTGAATGCTTCCAAATGGAAACTGCGCATTTTTAATTAAAAAAAGATTTTGATTAATCATTATTTTCTCTCCGAGTTAGATAAACTTTCCCTTTTAGCTTTTTTTTTACTCTTGTTGAAATTCCTCTAATGATGTCGATTTTCTTATTTGGAACAGTTCTTTTTTCGTAATTCGAAGAATATGCTCCTCCCTAAGACAGGTTTAATTTCAATTGACGCCATTTTTAACCAATGAGTGGCCGCTCAGCCTTGCACAGGGCGAGAACTACTGTTAAAAGATTTTGATTAATTCATTATTTTCTCTTTATATAAGCTTTCTCGTTTAGTTTGTATTTTTACTCTTGTTGAAATTCGTAAACTGATGCCGTTATTGTTATTTAGAAAGTTGAAAGTTTTAGGACACCCAATGAAGAAAGACGGCTTGGAGAATTTGATACCCACAGGACGTGCTGAAGGCGGGAGGGACGGACAGGTGAAAACAGCAAATAACTTACCTAACGAGCTTTTTTAATTGGATAACAGAACAGGAACATGGCGGGATGCTGAAGTGACAAGAGAAATTACTAAGAGCTACATGCATAGGAAGTTGTAGAGAGCCATAATCGTCCATGTCTCGAGAGTACCTCAAGATAGTTGCTTATTATTAAAATAGCGAAAGAATTGTATACCATAAATCAAATATACTGATAGGACGAGAAAACTATGAAGAAAAGGAATTACCCTTGATTTGAAGTTGTTAATATTATAGCGTTCAGGAAGACATACACTTGGGAAACTGTTTAAAAAATAACAGCTATCGGTATGGAAATGTCTTCTTACATTTGGAACACGGGGGAAATGAGAGTGATTCGACTCCGTGGAAGTAACATGGTACATCCTAGCTATAAAGGTCTAAACGGGTAGCAGTAAAGAAAGGAGCTTTTTTAAAAAAATATTTCCCCATAGAAATAACGATATAATTCATAAGTTGACAAGAAACAGCAGGGTAGAGTATAAGACTTGCCTTACAAGATCGTGTAAACGATTTTGAACTCAGTAAAGGCTGGAAAATGAGGATTTAGCAGATACAGCTCAGTTACAGCAGCAATCCTCCATGTTTGGTCTATTCTGGCTCTTGTAAAGATAATGCGTTTAAAGGGAGACAATTTGCAACAAGTGAAGTGAATCAGTCAATTTGCAACAATTGAAGAAAAGCAGTCAATTTGCAACAAGTGAGAAGAAGTAGTTGGCAACAGTGAATAAAAGCATTCAATTTGCATCAAGTGGAGAAAATGTGTCAATTTGCAACAAGAAGCGCAGTCAATTCGCAACAAGAGCAACAAATGAGGAAAAGTAGTCATTTTACAACAAGTGAGGAAAAGGAGTCAATTTGCAACAAGCGAAGAAAAGCTGTCAATTTGCAACAATTGAAAAAACTGTCAATTTGCAATATGAGAAAAAAGCAGTCAATTTGCAACAAGTGAAGAAAAGCAATCAATTTGCAACAGGTCAAGAAAAGGAGTCAATTAGCTAAAAGTTGAGAAAAAGAGTCAATTTGCAACAAGTGAGGAGAAGCAGTCAATTTGCAACATGAGCAGAAAAGCAATCAATTTACAATAAGTGAAGAAAAACAATTTGGGGAAAAGTAGCCAATTTGCAACAATTGAAGAGAAGCTGTCAATTGGCATCACGTGAAGAAACACAGCCAATTTACAAGTGATGAAAATGAGTCAATTTACAACATGTGAAGTAAAGCGGTCAATTTGCAACATGTGGAGAAAAGCAATCAATTTGCAACAAGTAAAGAAAAGCAGTCAATTTGCAACTAGTGGCCAAAATCAGTCAATTTGCAATAAGTGGAGAAAAAAAACAGTCAATTTGCAACAACTGAGGAAAAGTAGTCAATTTGCAACATGAGCAGAAAAGCAATCAATTTACAAGTGAAGAAAAGCAATTTGCAACAAGTGGGGAAAAGCTGCCAATTTGCATCATGAGAAGAAACACAACCAATTTACAAGTGATGAAAAAGGGTCAATTTACAACATGCGACGGAAAGCAGCCAATTTACCACAAGTGAGGAAAAGCAGTCAATTTAGAACAAGTGAAGAAAAGGAGCCAATTTACAACAAAGGTAATGGAAACAGACCGTGGTGCAAGACAAATGAATCATTATATAATGTCACACTAAAGTCCTTCATCCAAGTTAAGTGATGCTGTGCATAAGGAAGCATTGGAAATACGTCTGCTCTGAGCGCATTCCAAAAAAAAATGTAGATTCGAACAAGTATTTATTTATATAAAATCAAATGAAGGCAATATTAAATAGAATGTGTCCAGAAAGCACATAATTTTTCCTTTGGTGACCAGGGGAATATTACGGCTTGGTTGGGACGTTATCACTCACGCTCCGTATTCGACAGATCATGAATTTTTGGATTGATATTTCTTAGATTTACAGAAATTTCTTAACAGAGATAATTTCCGTTTTCTAAAAATGCACCTAAAGGTGATTTTTTTCTCAAAGAGACAAAAAGGTCTTTGGAAGATAGAATTATGGAATTATTTCATTGATGAAAAAAATACTCGGAAAATGAGAAAAATGGTATACAATAGAAGTTAGATCAATAAATCCGTAGCCCTACAAGTATCGACGAACCGAATTTGAATGCGAAAATTTGCCGGCATTTCTTTCTTCCTTTCTTTTTTTAGTCCTTTTTTTCTTTCTCCCCCCCACTTATTGTTCCTTTTTTTCTCTTTCCGTTGTTTCCTTCCTTTCTTCATTTTCATATTCATTCCTTCTATTCTATTCTCGTTCTTTATTTTTCCTTCGTTA